>VNJS01012801.1:0-85273 GCA_008042575.1 Drosophila watanabei | reverse complement strand
ACATTCATTGTGGGCTGTATCGTTGGTTATTTGATAGGCAAGAGTCAATTGGCTGCTTAGGTAAGAGAATTATTTCCAACGTTTTCAGTAGGCCGCGGACTTACTTGTCTCTTTTTTCCAACTTTCATGCTGCGGTTCTATCAAAATTCGAAACCAAATAAAATGGATAGCGATTGGCTGCTCACATTCCTAGTTGGCATTTTGGTGGGATATTTGATTGCCAAGAACGCCTAGAGTATATTGCCGAAGAATGGATGTTCAGTTTGCAGTCACATTTCTGGTTGGCTGTTTTATAGGATTCCTTGTGGCCAAGAACACTTAGGGTGTATATACTGTATATATATATTCCCCAAAAATGGATGCGGACTTCTTAATTACATTTCTTTTTGGCATTTTGATAGGATATCTAATATCCAAAAATACCTAGGTGAATGGCTTTTATTATCTACTTTTTCTTAACAGCTTACAATTAATTATTTCATTATTTAGAGCAGCATTTGTAAATGAAATCAAGAATCTAAGAAGCAAAATGAGTGATTTCTCGCTAATAGTCTCCTTTGCACTGGGCGTGATTATTGGACTGATGAGCTGCAGGTGCTAATCAAAATTTAGAATGAAAAATGTAAAATTAAAATTTTAAATAAATTGATGATAAATCTATCTATTAATTTATTTGTATTACTTTTAAAGCCTATAAAATATACAAATCCTTCCCAAAATATATATAAAATATTTCAAGGAGTTAGCTTGGCCAAAAATGTCACATTTGGACATTGGGCCAGAATCTTTCTAGCTTTGGTTCAAAAAAAAAAAAATTGTAGTCTCCCAACTTCAAGACTCCAGAAATAGTATGACTCACATTATCATCTTTGTCGTGGGCATTTTCGTGGGAAGGTTGAGATGCCGGGAATGCTGATGTGAGCTTATTACTTAACAGCCTGGAGTAGCAATTTCTAAAGCAGATTCAGGATTTAAAATTCAAGATTCCGGCAACAGTATGACCCATGTTATATCCTTTGCCCTGGGCGTTATCATTGGAATGATGAGCTGCCGACAATGCTGACTTCATCTACAGAAATTGAAAGTGCAAATTAAATAAAAATTATGGAATATCATTTATAAATAAAACATTTGCACATGTTTTACGCAAAGATGGTTTAATATTTTTGGGAAAATGTTGGTCTAGAAATAGAGAGATTCAGTGATTCCAAAAACAAGCTAGTTGCAAAAAAATAGAATTTAAATTTAATCAAAAAGTTTATCAAGAAAGTATGCCTTGATTTAAATTTAACAAAACCTGTCTAGACAAAAGAATCTCAATCATTCTCTTCTAAGCCTTCAATTCGACATAACATAAAAATTTTGTAGTTGAAAATTCTTGAGATCGAATTTCCCCAGGCAAATATGCAGCGTTTTATAACATTTATTGTGGGAGGAATTGTTGGTTTTCTGATTGCCAAGAATGTTCGTGTAAGTATACGTTTTTGTATTTAATATCTCATTCAAATATTTAAAAAATAAAATATTTCTAGTAATCATTATGGCTTATATAATTATCTTTGGATTGGGCGTAGTGTTTGGCATGTTCATATGCCGACGCTGTGAGCCTTGAAAACACAGGATCCTAGGATATACAGAAATAATCATTGCCTTGCTGGAATTCCAGATCTGTAACTCAATTTTTAAATATGGAAATTAAGTTAAAATACTTCCCAAAACTGACTATGTTCATATGTCGACGCTTCAAGCCTTAGTGACATTCAATAGCCTTGCGGGAAATCCTGATCTATAGCCTACCTTCTCTATCTGGAAATCAAATTAAAATATATCTGCAAACTACATATGTTTTATGGTTTCCTTTAATGGAGTTTATATTCTTTTCTTCCAGGTAAATAGTTCAGTGTTTTAACCACAATAAAAACAAGGACAAGTAGAGATAAGTATATGTTTAATTATAAGGTTTTTATATCAATATTATAACAAAATCTTAATGAGCATCAGTTGTTATAAATTTCCAACAAACTTGACTCTTTTTTTTTTCTGTTTAAAAAGTGCCGCTAAAACTATCCACAAATGTATTTCTTTTGAATTTCCTAACAAACCCTTTCAACAACTTCCACGAGACATGCTCTAGGGTCGCCAGGGATTGGAGTCAAGTTCAATGCATTTATGACTCGGAGGAAAAGTTTTGGCGCCTGCCCTTTTAATGGCTGGAAGACAATAAATATATATACGTCAGGATCTGAGTGGGGTTCAGGTTCAGGAAACTTTAAGGCAAGAAGGAAACTTTCCACTTCCCCCATTCGTGGGTAAACTTTAAGGACCGGCAATTGCCCTTCCATATGTGGGAGCAGGACCCTTTCAATCTATTCCCCACCTGCCCCACCTGCCCGGAACCATTCATTATGATTGATTATTGCGCAAATCCAAGGCGATACCGGGGGATATATGCCATATATGTATATGCATTCGACGTCGTCAGCCGCACAAAACGTTTAACAAATGAGAAGACAGACGACGTCCTGACATACAAATGAACTCGTTCGCCATTTCAATCAGTCGCTGGTCCTGGTCCTGGTCCTGGGCCTGGGTCCTTGGCCCCCAGATCGAGCCGCAGCATCCGCATAAATAAATATTTTATGAACTCGGCACCACCTCTGCCTAACTCGGATCCGTTTCCAGTTGGGTTAGGCTCGAGTGCGTCGCTCTGCATAACTTAGGGCCGGAATGTTTGTGGCAAGTCTTATCTGCGGCACAAACAAAGGTGGGGCACCCCGCATCCTTTCCGTTCCTTCCCCCCTCCAGTTTCATCTGCGGTTAGGTAATTGGTTAAGGTGGCGCTCACAAGATTGACTCGCCCACCAAATGAAACGGTTGCCTTCCAGAATGATTGATGCCCCCGGGCCTGGGGTGCCGGCATAAGCCAGGATGTGGCGGGGCGCCCAAAGGCTAAATTGCTCGGCCGTGCGGCCTGAGGGACCTGGATTTATAACAGCCAGCCAACAGGTAGTGTGTGTGTGTGCCTCAAGGGTCCCGCCGCCTGGCCTCAAGGACACCCTAATCCTTACTGATTGCCCAGATTCTCCTCCCCTCCCCGCCCAAGGCGTTTTTCCACCATTTCGCATGCTAATTTGTCAATAGAAAGTTTTAATTGAATTTTGCTTTACATGTTGGCAATTAATTTATGCAGTTTTTCCTAGCTAACAGCAAGGATTTGAATTTCGGTTAACTCGAGGAAAGCTGCTACAACTGAAGGAGAGCTTTCTGTTAGCAATCTGCCCCTCGGCGCTTTTCCTGCTCTCTCCAAAGCTTTTCCCTGGCTCTCTTGCTGCTTTTCTCCGCTCTCTTTTTGGCGAGGAAAATGTAAACAATAACGGCTACCGGCTCCGCAGCTGATTTTGGCGCCCAAGGAACTCACCACTGTGGTGGGTTTCCCTGTTTCCGCTTCGCCTTCCGAGCCTGCGCCACTTCCTTTCGCAGAGTCCTCGGTTCTCGGCTCGCCTTTAGTCCTTATCCTAGTGCCGATGCGAGCGTATCCCTGCCAGCCGCACAAACGTCACAATCGCGAGCCATTTTTTGAAACGTTCGAAAAATAATTTTGAAACGTAATTAAAAAAATAATAAATAATAAAAAAAAAAATATAATTAAAATAAGAGTGAAGATTTTAAAATTATAAAAAAGAAAACTAATAATAAACATAAATAAATCAAAAAAAAGTGTCCCTTAACATAATAAATTTGTATATAATTACCAATAACTTGACCTTAAAAATAATTTATAACAAAAGCAATTCGTCAAAATGAGTTTCAATAAAAAAGCTTGAATAAAAAAAAAAATAAAAGTACATTTTTTATTCTAATGAAATGAAAAAAAAAAAAAAAAACTATAAAATGTATATAACATATTTTAAATAAACTAGCCAATGAAAAAGTGTTATTTTTTTATACAAAAATATAACCAAAATGGTTTATTTTAATTATATGACTAAATGAGCAAGAAAATCTTTAAGAAAGCATTAAATGTGGCTAAGAATACTTCATAAATCATAAATATTCTATTCACAATTACTTTAATAATTTTCAAAATTAAACTCATTTAAAAATACATTTAAAGTACTAAATAAAAACCTCTTAACAAAATGAGTAATCCAATAAAAACCTATTAAAATCTCCCAAAACAAACAAAGAACTGTCCCAAATTAGATTCGATTTCCATAAAGTTAAACCGAATTAGGCGGCTTAAAGCCAGACAGTTTTGTAATTAGCCGGAAGAGACAGCACCTAATCAGACGACACTGCCTGATAGGGATTACGAGATGCTGCTCCTGCTCCTGCTCCTGATCCTGATCCTGCCCACGACTGCCACAGCCATGGCAGAGTGGAGTTGAAAATTTGCGGCAATTCAGAGTGGAGTCTTTGCCAACAAATTGACTTGGCAGACAGGGGCCAAAACATGGATGCGAGTTGCAAAAGTTTTTGACAAACTTTCCACAAGTCGAAATCATTTATGATAACTTGACACGCGCCACACATATTGTGGCCCCCTCAGCTCGGAGGAGTCTCAGTCAAATGGAGAAGATTAATTGGATTCAATATTAATAATCAGAGAGGAGGAGGAAAGGAGAAGTGCTCCAAAACCAGGATAAGTTGGAGTAGAGAGTAGAGTCCTTAATTAACAAGAGGAGGAGTTCGAGTTAAAGCTTTTGCTCAGAGAGAGACCGTGTAATTGAGTTATTTCCCTTGGATTTGAGCCATTTGTAGCATTTTAGCATTATTAAATGGCTGCTGCGACAACAAGCTGTTAATGGCATCCCATAAAAATGGCGACGGCGTCCCTCATTTCAGCCAGAGAAAGTGTGTGTTTGTGTGAGGGAGCGTTGCCTAAGCGGCGTCATGATTGTTTTAATGGCTACTTGAACGGAAATTAACTGACAGCTGCAGATAAATGAAATACCCACTCAGGACTCGAGGCGAACCGCACAATCTTAAAGCTCCATCAATTCCGATTGACTGCAGTCGGGCATGAAATGCGTAGCGACTTTTACCCAACCATTTTTCCAGCAAATCAGCCACCACACCCGCAGAACCGTTCGAACTTTTCCAAATATTTGCACTCTGAAATGTCAAATAAGCTAATTTGGCCCATAATTCACATTTCACACAGAGCCCTCGGTGAATTTTCCATGTATGATAAACAGAAATGGCAACCAATTTGGCCCCAAAAACAGCAGGAACAACAAATAAGCAAGCAAATGCAAATTGCTTTTCGCAACGAAGAATATGAAAATTATGAAATATGTGCGACATTTCTATTTGCATACATTTGGCCAAGAAATTCGGGGCGTTCGGAGGGTAAATAAGAGAAAGAAAGTGGGCGGGAAGGTAATGAGGAGGAGAGGCAGCAGGTAAATGGGAAAATGTTAAACAAAAGTCAATTTCGGGGGCAAAGGTGAAAGAAAGCCGTGTTTGTCTTCATGGAGGAAAAGGGGACTAATTGAGAAATTTCTAAGGAATTTTTTAATAAATTATTAACGTTAGGCAAAACTTTTTGTCTTTAATTAGATTTGTGTAAAGAAGCATTTTCTGAAAGTATTTTCAAGTTTGTTTGCTTATCAATTAATTTTCTGAGAGCTGGTAGTAGAGCTTATAATAAAAGTAATTGGTAAAAGGAAGGAATTCTTAACCAAATAGATACTCCAACTTAAATACATTACTACTTATTTTTAGTATTTGAAAAAAAGAACTTAATATTTTCTTGTTACTAATGTTCCTTTATATGAAAACCACATCAGAAATGGTCAAGAAAAATTAGGCTAATAATGTCTGCTTCCAGCCTAAAGCTCTTTTATTCTCATTGTTAATATAGTCTCATCAACTCATTCGTTTTTCTATTCATTCTCTTATGACTTCATCTTTGCCGTAGTTCATCAGGACTCACTTAAGCCTCGGGACTAACTTCACCTTTTGGCCAGCATTTCTTTTAACGCTTTTCTTTTTATTGTTTTGGCCTGGCCATCAACACACACGCATGTACAGGCCACAAAACAGGGATCAAGTGAAATGTTAAAAAAAAGAAAGGAAAGAACGAGTGCAAAAAACAACATGCTAAACGCTTTGTAATACGCTTTTGTTTGGTCCGAGAGCCATTAAGCTGGCCAAGTGATAAATACGCTTTGCGTACTCAAGTTTTTTGTGAGGCCTTAACAGCACAGAGAGAAATCTGTAGCAAGTTGTAAAAATACCTTTTCAAGTTTAAATTATTTTTTCATATTTAACATTTAATAAAAAGACTTCAATTATAAAATTTAATTAAAAAATGTATACCCTTTAATATTAATTAATGTAAATTTCGCTCTGTGTGCGGTCTCGTCTGCCTGCGAAAAGGTCGCGTGCGGTTTTGGCCAAGTTTAGAAGAGAATTGATTTATGAACGGGGTCTGCTGGCGCGGCCGTTAGCCTTTTCTTCTTCGTCTTGGCCATGGCATGGCCTCCGTCGGTGGCTTGTTGCATGTAATGACGTCATTAGGGGCAAATTGCCCCCCATTTAACGGCAATCGATTGCTTCCGCACGATTAAATATGCTAAGCCAAAAGGGGAAGCAACAGACAGCAACAGTTTGTCTGCTCCTCGACGGTCCTTTTGCCGCCTTCGGTTAGCTATTTTGTTGTCCTTTCTGCTCCGATATGTCGTGTCCTGCTGGTTGACGCCTCCTTTTTAAACTGTTGCGCATTTTTTTCTTTTTTGTTCTCTTGTTTTGTTTGTTGGCCGACAGCCAAGGCGTGCCGCTGTCTCCGGCCCCATGTCCTTTTTCTTTCCTTTGGCTCCATGGTGTCTCTTCCACTTTCTCCTTCACTCCTCGTCCTGCAGGCGCGTGCCAACTTTCACTCGTATAGAGGAAGAACACGCCATAATAACAGAAATACTTGCGTTCATCAACAAGTTGGGGAATATATATAGCGGGATATTTACCTAAATATACCCTAGGTTTCATTTTTTAGAAAACAAAGCATTTAATTTTGATATTTTAAAAAAGTTTCCTTATAATTAAGATTCTCTACTGTTAATTTAGGAAGAATCTTAAAGGTTTATATTTCCAAAATAAGATATTTAAATTTATCTGAAAGGGTGTGCAGCAAGACACCCATACTCCCCAATTATACCCCTTAAAAGTGAGTTATTCCGAAACCGTGAATGACTCGATCGCGTGGGAAATGGCAATATGTTTGTGCCGCCTCTCACAGGCATTTTGTAAGGCTAATTTCGGGTTGATGCGAGTGCAACTTAGGTTTGCTTCGATGGACCGATTCTGGCAACACATCAAAGAAGTACCCTTTCCCTTCCAGGCCACTGAAATGTGCAGCATTAGAGGAGCGGGGCGGAGGTCGGGATACGTTTGATCCCATCATATTTTGTGGAAGGGATTTTCTGTGTGTGTGTGCAATCAAGATACAAGCCCATTAAAATGCGACCTTCACTCAATTTAAGCGATTCAGACATCAAGTTTATTATGCTGCACATAAAGGCAGGGCATAAACTCGGAGCTGGAATCATAAAAAGCAACGAGCGGGGTCCCGGGCACTGCCGAAAAAAGAGTTCATGAACTGTGACGTCTTTGGACTTCCTTCCGTACGAACAGCGGGCAAACAGCGAGGAGCAAAGGTCACCGGATTACCAATTTCTATTCGCTTGGCTCACCAAAATGAATAAAGATATTTTTGCTATGCAAATGCCAGCAGCCTCAGAGACAGAGCTCCAACTCTGGCCACCGAATGGGCCAAACAAAGCCAGGCTGTCTGGACAATGAAACAAAAGCGTGGCTCTCTCGCAAAATATTTAAATTTTATGCAGCCAAATTGATTTGTTTGCGAGCTGCCAGTTCAACGCACCAAGCAGCTAGGATAACAGCTCCATCTCGCAGGACTGCGGCATCCTGGGCGGTCCAAATCATGTGTCGAGTGTTAATGCAAATGTTTGCATACATTTTGGCGGCACACACACACACACACACATGATTCCCACATCCGAATGGGAGCATTCCCCCCTTTTCCGTCGTCTGTCAAGGATACCGGGGCTGACGAGGATGCCGAGGGTACCAAGGGGCTCCGATCCGGGCAATCGATAAACCTAATGAGCTGTGAGACAGACGGAGCAGACAGAGCAGCATCGTCGTCGTGGGGCTTGTTTTAAAATTAACCCAAATGCGGGAACCGAAAATAAACTTGAGAAAGCACACTCAGAGTACTTCCTTGACACACAAAGAGGCAAGTGTCGTAAATACAAAAGGTTGCATTGCTTTCACAGCAAAGAGAGTCTTAAAGAATGCCTTAAATTAAACAAAATATATATATAATTGTTCAAGGCTTATTTAAAGCCCTGCTATTAATTAATTCTAATTGTGTTCAGTATAAAAATATCCCCAAAACATCCCCAATTGTCCTGACATTTGGTTAACGAAAATTATATATTGTTATGCCTTCTACAAACTTCTAGTTTCGCACCCTTTTACCTACGAAATTGGGTCACCGGAGGTCCCCCTGAGACCCACACCGTTTCGGGCCTCGTTCTCATAAAAAGGTGTTAACCACAGGACAGGCCAATTACTGTAATTGCTTGGCCCACGAAAAAGTGCCACATCAGAGCGACATTACCAGCAGATACTTTCCCGCCAAACAGGGCGTATACTTGATGCGTGCCACAGCAACGGCACGCATAAGATTTCCAAAGAAAGCACTTTGATTAATCACATCGAAAGCCTAAATAATTCAAAAGGCAAGCCATTGTCTTCATTGTCTCTTTTCTTCGTCATTGCCATGCAAATTGCATTCAAAGAGGGAATAAATAAATAAAAACTGCATTAAAGAGCAGCTTGAGAGAGCAGAAGTGAATCAATCAATGCAATTTGCAACTGTAACTGTCCTGTCCTGGCTAAAGTTCAAAGTTCACAGAAAAGTACTTCTCAGAGATTTCTCTTAGATTTTTCTTAGATTTTTGTTGGATTTTTTCCTTGATTTTTTAATTGAAGTCCCTGAAAACCCCGAAAGCCATAAAGCGTAGCAGCAGATGGCTTAAGGCCAGTCCAAAGGTAATTTAAATTACAGATTCCAAGGGAATGGGGAGAACTGCTCAAGTGCTGCTCAAGCTTTTTAAGCTTCCTAGCTTAAAGACAGACACCAAATCGAATCCTTCGAATGGGATAAAGACCGCAAAGTGTCCTTGAGTTCATCATTTATCAATGTGTCACTTGGCGAGACTTCTCAGGTCACGTCTAATGATTTGGCTTCTGTGTCTGTCAGCGAAAGTCAAAGGCAATAAATTTCATTGACTCTTTTTTGATGATAAACTGAATTTCGTGTCCTGTGGTTTGGGCTAACTTCCGTAACGACACTTTAAACGAATCGCAATTAAAAAGCAATCAAAATGAATAAAATGGCTGCCAAGCAGCCCGATTCTTAAATATTGTATGAAATTACAATTGAATTCGGGATTAACAATTGAATGGACGGGAGGGAAAGAGAATATTATTCCAGTCAATTCATGTATTTTAATTAATTGCGCAAATGGAAAAGGAAAGTTGAAAATAATGTAAAGTCAGGTGGTGGCTGGAAGGGGGTTTGTGAAAGTAGCAGCAAATAACAATAAAAGTGTAAAAAAAAAAACAGGGCTTAATGACAAAATGAGGACATGCTGCTGGTTCATCTGCCACCCACCGGTACCTCTACCAACTACCCATCGCTTTTCAAGGCTATGGCCGTTAGGGCAATAAATTTATTAAATGGCCAAAGAACACACAAAGAATGCCCGCACAACACAACAACACCCACATGGGCAGCAACAAAAAATCATGTTAAACAAGCTATAAATAAGTGTGTGTGTGTGCCAGTGTGCTGTGCTCGCCCATGTATCCTGTCCTCAATTGCGTGTTCAAACAACAAAATTAATTGCCCGGCCAGAGCAATCAATTTTGATTAAAGTTGAGTTGAAGCGCGGCCGCCAGAGTTGTCCAAGTAATTCCAAGTTTGGTATTAAAGTGCACTACTATATATCCCCCCGATATATTCCCAAAAGGCATCCCGGTACATCGCTTTTATCGGCTTTAAGAGTCAATCAATATATAACATAACGTACATATCAGTGAAACCCTCCGGTGGTCGGTGATCGAAAATGCAATGCAATTTGACAGAGTGATCGGGGCGACGTGAAATTAACTAAAGTGCTGCGTGTCGCGCCGGTTCGAGCCAATGGATCATCTATTATGCAACATGGCGGGCAATAGTCGCAATTCGTCCTACAACTGTCTCTCCTCGTGGGACTCCTACGATCGAATACCCAGGTAAGCCCCGGACATCGCGCATACGCCCCGCGTGGCCTAACTCAATTCGAAATTCGATTTGAGCGTCGTGATTGCCATTAACAGGTCAAAGTGGCAGCCAGGCGTCGATTCATAATCGAATCAGAGTCTCAACTAAAAGCTTATACACACAATCAAGAAGTTAGGGGGGATGGAGGAGCGAGAGCTCACTCCTGGGGAATTTCCCCCCATAAATATTTGAGTTTATAGTATTTCAGTGTGTTCAAATGGGTAGAAATTAGGACCGGAAGTCCTTGATGCAAAATGCATTCCCTTCTCAAGTAATTTCATGAATTCCGCCTTCACATCCAGCTGTCATTTGCACGGACATAAATAAGTGAATATCCCGGAGAGCTCTTAGCTCTTTTACGAGACGCAATCAATGCAGCTTCCTTAATGGATACTTCAGCAGGGATATGGCGGAATGCCGCCTCATCAGGGCGGCAATAAACATGCATGGAGCCGAGAACAAAACAAGGGGAGTCCCTCAGACCTAGGATGCAATTTGTGGGTACCTGAGACCACGCATGGAGCGGATGGTGTCCTTTGTCCGCCTCTTTGTGATCCCTTGCCATTGGGCCATTGTGTAGACGGAAACTCGGCCGAAAAAAAATAACACAAAAAAACCTTTTCGGACGGCCTTGTTATGTTTGGCATTTTCCCAGAGCTCCTTTGTGGCCTTTGATTTGCCGGGCTTCGCTGCCTTTCGTTCCTTTCGAGCGCAATTTCATCAAGGAGTTGTAATCAAATCTCGACGCGAAGAAGACAGAAACCTGAGCCCACCACGCACACGAAATTAAATCAAATTTTCTTTAAAAAGCGCCAAATCAAAAATCAATAAAGGTAAAACAATCTAAGCACAGCCCCGCCGCGGGCTGCCCATTTGCCCATTTTAGTGAGCTTAAAACTCAATATCTGTGGATAATCAAATGATGGCACAACAAAAACACATTAACGTGCAATTTGTCGTTAGCTCAGACTTGGCTTGGCTCTTGCCAAAGAATATAGAAGCCAGGCCAGGACTTGGTCTAAGGAAAGCTGCCTTGGCACAAGAGGCGAATCAATTTGGGTTCAAGTCCGAGTTGGGGGTTACTTTAAAAGTTCATAACTTGGCGGGTAGAGTTCAAAACTTCACATAGGCAAATTTGAGTGAGTTCCTGCGGGTATAAATCCAATTATTTGGGGCTACAAAGTTCACATTAAAGATGTAAGAAAAATTATAATAATACAGGGGAAGTTTTTAAATATATTTAAATTATGGAAATGGGGTTACTTTAAAGACATTTTATGTAAATTATTCACACTTTCTTCTTATTTTTTAATAACAATACGTTTAAATTTAAAGCTTGCTTTAAATAAACATAAAAATTCTAGTAATAGAAGAAACATAAAGCATGTTTAAATACAAGACAGCTTTAATTGAATATATATCTTACTTCAAGCAAAAGTTTGAAAACTTTTAATTGCGCCATATTCAATTACAAATCTTAAGCTAACTTTTCTGGTCAGTTTTCAACAAGACAATTATTTCAGTTCGAAAAGTTTGCAAATTAAAGATGTATAAAAATGCAAAAAAAAAAAATCCCCATAACCTTGTCTTAATTTATGTGAAAAAGGTGAAATTTTAAAAGTCTCCCAAAGAGCTTCACTTAATTACAATCAAGGCGGAGCAAGTTTCGTGAATTTTATTTAAAAATATATTTTTGGAGTCTGTTTTTGCCACCTGACTCAGTCACTCTCTGCTAGCGTTTTTATCATTTTCCTTTATGGAAATATTTGCATTCAAACGAAATGCAAATAATTCAAAGTTTTGATTGCATGTGTTGTGTGTTTGTTTGAGGAATAAAATGTGTTTTTTTTTATTTACTTGCCACTAAAGACTTAAAGCGACGAAATGTGGCTAACAAGTGACAAGTGATTGCTGACCCGTTCTCCGGCGGTTCTTGGCCAGAACTTATGGCCTGCTGGCCGGCGATTGTGCCGCGTTCAATGGCCGGCAGAAAAGAGAGGGGAATGAACGCTCCGCCGGCGAGCAAACCGCAAAGCAGTGCGAAACCTCCTTCGGGGGCAGGTCAGAGTTGATTGTATGCTTGCTCTTTTTTTTGTGCTCCTGACTTCTGGCCGGGCCATAACTGATTGGTCACTTGCCACAATGTGTGCAATGGTTTGGGCCACGCTCGTTAATTTCGCCACGCACTCGCACTGGCAGTCATCGTCCTTGGTCCTGGAATGGCCCCCAAGGTGCCATTTCTGGTGCCGGGAGCCACTTGAACTATTCCTTCGGTTTCTTAACCTTGACATGAATATTCAGAGTGGACAAGTATACCCCAAATGAGCTAGGACAAAGATAGATAGAGAGAGAGATAGAGACTGGCGAGAACAAAGGCTAAAAAGGTGGCAAGCAGTTAATTGAATCTGGCCCGAGTTTCCTTTGTCTGCACTTTAAGCCACCCTTTTAATTACTAAAGCCCGTGCAGCAAGGCAGCCAGGCAGCCCGTCCTGTGTCTTGTGCAGTCAAGTGTCCTCTTGGCTGACCCGCAAATGTTTTCTCGCCACTTTGAATATTCAGACACTGAGACTCTTAATGCAATACACGAGCAGAGCATAAAAAATATCCAGCTCTAGACACTGACTGACTGACTGGCGGACGTAAGCTTCGCATTTTGTTGCTCATACGCCATGTGTGCTGGTGCTTGAGCTGTAAAACTCTTTCCCCACTTAAGGCGGCACTGTTGCAGCTGCAGCCAAGTATGAATATGTTCGAAGAGCAGTCAGTAGTCGAGAGGAAATTACCCTTTAGGCACTTGCCGAAGGACTTGCTGTAGCTTCTTTACTATATTAGAAAAAGTGTGAGTATTTCCTTTGATCTAGTTAAGGAGCACATCAATACGATTGCCTTTCTGCAGACTATCACTGATGGAAACTCATTCATGCCGCTTTATCACAGGCAAAACTGGCAGACGCCCTTCGTCCTTGAAGGTCTGTGTGGGTGGGACCTAAGCAGTCACGTGTGTGCAGGGTTGCCTGGTGCCCTATTTTCCCTCATTCCTTTTCCCTTTTGTCCCCCACATTTCTTTGGTACTTTCAGAATACTTAGCTGCACGCACTAACCACTTACACATGAAGGAAATCGTGGCTATCTATATAAGAGGGAAATTTATATAAGGGGCTTAGACTTACCTTAATTTGGTTACGTATTTTTCAAAATTTTCTTATATTTAAGGATCTTATAAAGAACGGAAAATGAATGAAAAGAGTGAAAAATCCCTATAGATTAACTATATTTATAAGGATTTTTCACTCTTTTCATTTCTTATTTCTTATTTAAACGAATGTGTTTTTATTATAATCAAAAGGGTTTCAAAGTATATTATATATTGGCTTTGATTTATAAAAAAATCTCTCCATAAACTAGCCCAATATAAGGTAGTATTTGAAAATATTAAACAGAAAAAACTCACTCAAATCAGCTTACTTCTCATTATATTAATATTATTAAGGAATAAGTCTAAAGTAAGTTTTCAGAGTACAAATTGTAGTATTTTTCTTTGTTGTAGTGTCCTTTATCGATTTATAAAGGTGATTATCTTGTTCTCATATGATTCTCGTAACTCCACCACACTCACACCAAAATATACTTTCTACTTAACAAAGTTCTATGCATTTCTCTCAGTATACAAGTGTAAAGGCTGCAAAGGACTTGCAGCCAGCTGCGTCGCTTAATGTGATAAGTAAGCGCATCAATTGTCAAGTGCAACGAGCACGAACTAGAAGGGAAATTCGATTGCCGGCGAAGGAAGAAGGGTCCTTGTGGGGGGCTTTGTTCGACAAGTCAATTTCAGCAGCTCATCGGGGAAAACCCGTTTGCTCTTCTCGTTGCAGAGTTCGTGTGGAGTACTATGTGAACGAAAACACATTCAAAGAAAGACTGCAACTCTATTTCATTAAGAATCAGCGTTCAAGTGAGTATTGTCTTTGCATTAACTGAAATATTCGGCTTAACTACAACAATCAACAAGGTGGCATTTAATTGAATTTGATTAGTGGCGGGGACGGAAGGAAATACACACAAACAGAACCCACAGACGGACTAACGAATGACATTACAAAGGCGAATTCGATAATCTTGGGTAAATATTGATTTGGAAACGAAATAATTGAACAGGTAAACACAGGTCTCGGCCTCTTCTTGGGAGGGTATAAGGGGAGGGTTAAGGACAAGCATTCGTAGACATTGTAATTCACTCAACTGACCCAAATTCTTGAGCTCACCCACCCTATAATATATATGTATTTACTTTCCCGAAAAGGCTTGCGCATACGAATCGCCGATTTATTCCTTAAGTTACTGTCGTGTGTTCTCTACATAATACGTGTGATATTGGATAAAAATCCAACATTTATAACATGGTAAGTGCGTGCAGAAGGAGAGGTCTCCAATGATTTTGATTGATTGATGGAAACATTATTCACAGCTATGGCTGCGAAGTGGCCAATAAAACGGAGTTCATCATCTCGGCCAAGTTGACGGAGGAGGAGTTCCAGGAGAACCCCATCATCAACTGGGACGCCATACTCTGGGTGAATCGGCCGACAGTGCTCTGGGTCCTGCAGCTGCTTCTAGCCATGGTGTCGTTAACGCAATCCTTGGTTCTCACATATCTAGGCTATAAGGTATGGTAACAGATTTTAGCCATATCTCTGGAGCTAAAATATATCTTACTTGCAGGGCAACATCTGGCAGCAGATACTCTCATTTCACTTTATACTAGAATTAGTAACGACAATACCCTTTGCACTAACGGTTAGTTAGATTTCATACTTATAGATTTAGATTTATAGATTTAACTTTTAACTTTTACCTTTAGATCGTTCATCCTCCGCTGCGCAATCTGTTCATTCCCATTTTCCTCAACTGCTGGCTGGCCAAGCGATCGCTGGAGAATATGTTTGTGAGTGAGCTTAAATATATATCTTTTAAGGATATTAAACCAGTATTTACCTGTAGAATGACCTTCATCGCGCCATGCAAAAGTCTCAGTCGGCGCTCTCCCAGCAACTGACCATACTCTCAGCCACCTTGCTGTGTCTAGTCTTTACCAGGTGATGGGTTAAACCCCTGAATTAACATTTAAATGGTTCCATCTTAACCTTCCATATATTTCCGTTTAGTGTCTGTGGCATCCAGCACTTCCAGCGGGCTGGGCATCGGCATTTAAACCTCTTTCAGAGCACTTACTACGTGGTTGTGACCTTCTCCACGGTGGGTTACGGTGACTTTGTGCCGGACATCTGGCCCTCGCAGCTCTACATGGTCATCATGATTTGCGTCGCCCTCATTGTCCTGCCCACGCAGGTGAGTCCGGGGATCTAATTTATATTTGGGATCGGATAGGATTGGGTTACAGCGTATCCATTGCCAAATAGTTCCGTTTAAAAGCCAACTTATGGCCGGTCAAAGAAGCCACATCAAATATTTATGCTCCATGAGCCAGGACACAATCCTTATCCTTATCCTTATCCCCATCCATCATCAGCATCTGTGTGCGCAGATGGGAGGACTTTGGCCATCAATCGATATTAATAAATGTGTGGGGGAAGCGAGGAGATGCTGTCGATGGAAATCGTTCGCTCGCCGTCTGTCCATGACCCCGCCTCCTCGGCTGACTGACTGACTGCCATGTTCAACAATTTGCAAACAATTGTTTTATCAACAAAAACAAACGCAGGACAAGAACTAGGAGCAGAAGGAAGAGCATGGGATTCCAGCAAGGAATATAAGCTAGAAAAAATCAAGATATTGGAATAACGATGAGGGTATACCCTGTGATGATGGTAAAGTTATATAAAAATGTTGACAGGACCGTTGAGGTTCAGATATTCCCTCGGAAATGTAATGAAATTTCAGATGAACTTTGGGATCCTAAGATAAACTATCTAAATAAACTCAGAATATATGATGCCTATACATTAGATTATAGTAAACGTCAGTCATAAAAGAACTTTGTCCTACACATTATCCCCTGATAGCATCCCATACAGAAAAGGGCATTAGAAATATGAGTGACCGTTGCTGGCCGTTTCGCCAAATAGCAAACAACAAGAGCATCCATCAAAACAGTTTTTATACCTTTCCCCTGACATGCGAGTAGTTTCGGGAACGGGACGGGGAGAAAGACTTTTGTTCTGCCAGCACTAAAAGTTCCAAGTGCATGTCAATATGCTGCAGAATTTATGATCCCCGGACGTTGTCTGCCCAATGAAAACTATATAAAGTTGCAAGCGTTTTGACCAAAATGTTGCCACGAAAAAAACAAAAAGCCAAGCGTTTTAATTGAATTGATTTCAAGCCCTGAAATTGATTTAAGTCAGACAAAGGTTATCTCAATTTGTATATATAGGTCAGGCATTCATTATAATTTAAAGAAACGTTCTATTGTATTCATCGCATCGATATTTAATGGCTTTATTATTAACGATGACATGCATTCATTCACACAGTTCGAACAACTGGCCTTCACGTGGATGGAGCGGCAGAAGCTGGGCGGCAGCTACAGCTCCCATCGCGCCCAGAGCGAGAAGCACGTGGTGGTGTGCTCGACCACACTCCATGCGGACACCATCATGGACTTTCTCAACGAGTTCTACGCCCACCCACTGCTGCAGGACTTCTATGTGGTGCTGCT
The DNA here is from genome assembly GCA_008042575.1 of Drosophila watanabei. Classification (NCBI taxonomy): domain Eukaryota; kingdom Metazoa; phylum Arthropoda; class Insecta; order Diptera; family Drosophilidae; genus Drosophila; species Drosophila watanabei. Next base: position 68,240 of record VNJS01012801.1, on the reverse strand, counting down.
GAGTCCCATGGAGCTGGACACGACGATGCGGATGATCCTGCAGGTGCCCATCTGGGCGCAGCGTGTCATCTACATTCAGGTGCGACTTGGCTCTAATCTGGCTTGGTTACCGTGAGTAACGGCCAGTGTGGGGGATTCCCACGCGGCATTGCCATTGCAGGGCTCCTGTCTGAAGGATGGCGACCTGGCACGCGCTCGGATGAACGAGGCGGAGGCTTGCTTCATTCTGGCGGCCAGGAACTATGCGGACAAGACGGCCGCCGACGAGCACACTATCCTGCGCTCCTGGGCCGTCAAGGACTTTGCGCCGAATGTGCCGCAGTATGTGCAGATTTTCAGGTGGGTAGTCAGCCTCAGCCTTCTTTTCCTCTTTACCCTTTGTTCTGTTGCAAATAATTTCGATTTCTTTCTGCTATTTGGAAATGCCAAACGCGATGCGACGCAACGACCCGTCGACGCATCGAAATGAAATGCCACCAATCGAACATCCTGCGGAAATTCCATTTCCCATTTCCCTTTGCGCAGGCCGGAGCACAAGCTGCATGTGAAGTTCGCGGAGCACGTGGTCTGCGAGGACGAGTTCAAGTACGCCCTGCTGGCCAACAATTGCACCTGTCCCGGCGCCAGCACGCTGGTCACCCTGCTGCTCCACACCTCCCGCGGCCAGTACGTATCTACAACATTTTGCTAACCGCTTGCCCACGTATCCTTGTTTCCTCTACCTCGCTGGCCGGTCAACTGTTAACTCTTAACTGTTATCCTGGCCTGGCGCACACACATGCAAAAAGTTCTCTATCCGCTGTGCGTCATCGGCTCGCTTGGATGCGTCACGTCACCGGCGGAGCAGCTAGCCGCTTGATTGCTCATTCAGACGTTTATCCTGCGGCCTTTATGTATATATTATTTTTTGTGGGGGCAGCTAATTTAGCTTAGCTCTAGGTGGGCAGGAGGTTAACTGCATAAGCCGCTGGTCTGGGAGGGAGACGCAATTCGTTAGAGTTTCGTTTACTTCGGGGGAGTCACCCACAACAAAAAGGACATTAAAGTCAATTTCAGGGAAATTTCAGCTGAAACATTTTAGCATTTTAGCATTAAAATAATAGCTTCAGTTTTCTTTTATTTTAGGTAACTTTAAGCGGTGAAATTAGGTAGTAATTATTGGAAACCCCTAAGAGACTATGAGTTATATTTAATTTCTCCACCAATTCTTTGTCATAAATATCATTCGCTTTCAACCTAAAATAAAGTTCTCCCTTTTAAGTGGTTTGCAGTTCCTAAACACTGAAAATAAATTACAAATTAATGAGTTTACTTCAAACGACAGGATTAGTTTCCTTCCTTTGCCTCCTGCATTCTCACATGCAACATCCAATGACAGTTTTAATTAAACGGATACTGTGACATGTCACAGGTAAACAGGAAACTTTGCCAGGCCCTCGACAAGTGTGAAGATTAGGTGAATGTCGAAGGGAGCAAGTAGAAGCTGGCTTTGTGGTAACCTTCAATTAAATGCGGCTTTTAGTTCCCGTGAGCCGTGAAAGGCCACGTTAATCAGATGTCAGCGAACGCTAATTGGGGCACAAAATGAGCCGTGACTCATGCATTTCTCATGACTCGAACCGCGAAATTAAAGGCATTTCTCACTCTCTGTTTGTAGGGAAGGGCAGCAGAGTCCGGAGGAGTGGCACCGCCTGTACGGCAAGTGTTCCGGCAACGAGATCTACCACATTGTGCTGGGCGACAGCCGCTTCTTCGGAGAGTACGAGGGCAAGAGCTTCACCTACGCCAGCTTCCATTCGCATCGCAAGTGAGTATTAAAAGCTTGATGGGATTCCGTCCATTTGGAGCCGGAATTCGGGTTAAAATACATGCGAAACGAAACGAAACAAAACTCCGACGTCCTTCGCAGATATGGCGTGGCCCTGGTGGGCGTGCGTCCGGCGGAGCTGCCGGAATTCTACGAGGATACCATTCTGCTGAACCCCGGGCCCAGGCACATTATGAAAAAGGATGACACGTGCTATTATATGAGCATCACCAAGGAGGAGAATTCCGCATTTGTCGTTAATCAAAATCAAACATCGGATCCGGCGGCAGCTGGCAAGGAGGGCGGTGGACCCACCTCCGCCTCCGCTCATCCAGCGGCTGCAACTGGTGGGTAGACCCTCCTCCATGTCCATGTCCTTTCTATATATGAGCGTGTGTGTGTGTGTGTGAGTGAGGTCCGAGTGTTTAAGAACGAATGGATGAACTACTTACTATATAAACCCATTTACATACGAACATAAATATGATATATATATAAATTATGAGCTTCCTTATTTAGCAACAAGTTCTTGCTCTGTCTCTCTCCTTCTCTCTCTCTCTCTCGCTCTCTTATTCTATTTATCCGATTTTCCTTATTTTTGAGGCTGAGTTAAAAGTTTTTCTTTGTCGATTTTCCTCCCAGTTTCCCCCCTAGTTTTCAGTTCGTTTGGTTTGTCTGAATGAAACGAAAACGCTTTCAGTGTGTCTGCCCTCGAATTAACGTTAATCACAGTATTCGCCTGGCCCGATTTGATTTCTTGTGTTTTCTGTGAAACTTTCTTCCACCCGAAATCAATTTGTTTGTGTTACATTTCGTTAATTAATGTTTCCTGCGAGGGAGTAACTTAACCGCTTTATTATCTTTAGCTGTCCTTAAAATAAATTGCAACAACCATATAACGAATATGAAAACATTTACCAGAAGAACACGCTTATAGTTCCCCCAAAGGGAATGTCCTTTAGAAGAAACTTAGTTTCTTTTTAGATTATGTAGACTTGAGGTACTTTCCAGGCCTTAGACCACACTTGGGGTTTAATTCATTAGGTTTAGCTTACGTCTATAACCCCATATACATATACACTTAGTTACAACATAACACCAACCCCACACTCCATTGGACCGACTTCCGTTTCCGTTTGAGAATAAATAAGAGTCTGTATGCCTTTTAAATTGAGTGAAACTTCAAATTTGATTTAATTTTGAGAATTCATTAAAATGCAGGAAATAAATGAGTTTGATGAAGAGCAGGACTGACCACAAGCTGGGTTTTGAATTCCATCCATTAAATAAAAACATTTTCCGTCGGAAATCGACTGAATCCGACATATTTATAGGGTGACTCTTGACCACAAATTAAAACAAATTAAATAAATTACAATTAATTGCAATATCGTTTAATTTAATGTATGTGTGAATGTCGCAAATACAAACAAAAAACAATAACAAATCATCCAACTATGACAAAAACAGCAATTCCAACAACAACAACAACAACTCCAATAACAACAACAACAACTCCAATTAAAACAACAATACAAGCAACAACAATTAGCACAACCTTCACATCATCAACATTACTATCAGCATCAACAACAACAGCAACAATAAATGCAACATTAAATGCAGCAGCAGCCGCACCACCACCAGTGCCGTCTGTTTGTGTGCGTGTGCCCCACAGTCCCAGTTACGATAGTGGTGGTGGCACCACCGCCGGCACCACCCACTTGCAACCGTATCCGTATCCGCAATCGTATCCGCAATCGCATCCGCCAATGCAAACACCAGACAGTGGCGAGTTTGCATCACTATTTGTGCGTGAGTGTGACACCAGAAATACCAAATACCAAATACCAATACCAAAAAAAAAAACCCAAAAAACATTAAAACCACCCCCCACCAAGTCAAAAGAAACCCCATCTTTTGAGAAAAAAATGAAGCAAATCACAAATATTACTTTCGTCTTTGTCTTCTTACATGTTCTTTGCCCCCCTCTTTCACTTTCTTACTCACAAAAATATATACAAAAAATCGACTCAGTCCACATATCCAAGCTATATCTCTCGCTCTCCCGATTTTCAAGCTTGAGCTGTCTTTATAACAAAAACCCCACGTTTTTCGCATTCTTCACCGCTACCCATGTCAAGACACACATTTCCGCTGCCATCAAAAACCGTTTCTGCATTCCTGTTTCTTACACTCAGAGACACAAACACACACAATTCAAATACTTTAATTAGGGTGGACCTTCAGTGAAAATCGAAAAATTTAACTCTTATTTCATTTTTATTTAAGTAAGGTTTGTTTTTAATATAAATATATAAAACTGCAATGGGCTGAAGTTTTAAGGTTATATTAAAATGGAAAATTTTTATATAGAAAAACTTTAAAAATACCAATTAAACACCATTCGATTCCACAACTACCAATATTTCTCAATTACTTGGATAGATCATTTATGAAATTAGAAATTTGCCACTAATGTATTGGAAAGGCTTTAAACATTTATATATTAATATTAAATGTTTAACCTGAACAAACTCCTATTAACAATTTTAACTTAAATTGGTTTTCAAATTTAAAAAATGAGACTTCTAACTGTCTTTAAATATTAGTAATAAATCTCATCCCATACAAATTAAGACAAATATTACCATTAAATTTTAATATATAAAAATTAAAACGTGATTTCTATTAGAAAATGACACCTGAAAAATATAGATAATATCTATTAGATATATCTAATGAATGTGGTGTAAAAAATATAAATTACAAAAATCGTAATGAACTTTTTGCTTATATAAGTTAACTGAGCTAAGTACCATTCAATAATCTCCATTCACTCAAAAACTACACATGACTAAGGTCCACCCTAAAAAAACCACACCTATCCTAGCCTTGCCCTCTTACACACATTTCTTTGCCCCGCTTTGCCTCTACGCAAAACTATTTTCGGCGTTTGCTTCATTTTTCACTTGGCTTCTTCTTTCACACGTTTCGTAGTTGTCTTTGCTCAAACATCACTTTTTCACTTTCTCGACTTCCGTTCTCCGCGCTCTCCTTCTCGCTCTCCTTCTTGCACTTTCTCCTGTTTCCGTTTGCGTTTGTGTGTGTGCGCATGTGTCTTGGATGTCTAGATGGTATTTCCATAACAATGTAAATAATTTTTCCACCACACGCAACGATTCGTGTAAATTAGCTGCGTAGAAATAGTTTATAGTTAAGCTTGTTGTGCGCTCAAATTAAGCCATGGCCCCGCTTCACCCTTTACCCTTTAACCCCTTACCACTCCGCTCCGCCCCGGCCCCTGTAATTAAGTAACCGAAAACTATTGCCTAAGACAGGGAAAGACAACATTTTGGCAAAGTTGCAGCTTAATCACTTTGCCGAAAGTTTCCCGGCCAGTGCAATCTTGTCGAGGACTTTTAACGAGTTGTTTTCCCCAGGTTTTGTCCTGTAGATTTTCCGCCCACCTGCCCTGCCCCGCCCACCTGCCTTCACAACGCCTTTTTCGCTCGCTCTTTCTCTCTCTCTCTCTGTCTCTCCGTCTCTTATAGTCACATTTTTTTCGCTCAGCTGAAATTAGTGGACCTTTTATCCTGTATAGCAAGCGCCAAAGTAGTCGTAATTAGAATGGATATTGATCGACAAGTTAACGCGGACTAACTGCACTCTCCGCTCTCCCCTATCCAGCCAGCGATAATCCGACGGCTGTGATAATCTCGGACTCCCGCCAGAACCTCAAGGACACGACGGTGACCCAGACGGCGGCGACCACGACGACGATAACCACAACAACCCTGCCGCCGCCCCCGCAGGCAATGGGATCCCCGAGCATGGCCGGTGGATCGGGCGGCGGTGGAGCCGGTGGCCTCGGGGTGGGCACTGGCCACACTGGCATGGGCACCTCGCTGAGCATCACGCCAGCCACACTGACCACAACGGGTAATCACCTGGACGTGCCCTTCGCCAACAACCCGAACCTGCTCAGTCCGGATGTGCTCAACCAGCGAAGGGGTAAGTGGGATTTCTAGATATTTATTATGATGATATATAGTTTTCATCTCCTTTAGTATACATATTTGTGTAAATTATATAAATTTCCTTCACAGGTAGCAGACGTCCTTCGATCCTGCCCGTGCCTGACATGTTCACCTCATCCTCGTTCAGCATCGCGGGCAACGACGACGGCGAGGAGGGCGACGAGAGTGATGATGAAATCGACGACGAGATGCCCTGGCGTTCTCCCTCGGAAAAGATTGCGTGAGTATCGCCCATCTGATAGCCTTTCTAACATCCCTTTCTAACGTCACTATTCCGAGGCACCAATTCCCCCCACTTCCCCCAAAAAGTGTAGTGTCTCTATCTATATAGAGTTTAACCCTCAACCCGATTGTAACACGTATGTGTATCACTAACTGTACTTCTTAGCGACCTATTTTCTGTAAGAAACTAACCTCGACCCGAGTCTGTGTATATAAATAGTCAATGAAAGTCTGATCTCAGCAGTCCAATGTAATGAAAGTTTGTCTATATCTTTATATCATTTTTAGATTTTTTCTAAGATATTTCATGTACATGTCTTATAAGATGTGTAAGGCGCATACTAAATACACTCCTTTTTGCTCACACAAACTTGAGAGAGCGTAGCTTTAGAAGCCTTTCCTAAATTTCTCTCTCGCGTTATGCATCTTATTATTATCTTTTCTCAATCTTATAAGATGCGTAACGCGCGTAAATTTGCTCTTATTTGCTCACAAAAACTTGAGAGAGTAAAGCTTTAGAGTCCTCTCCATGACTCTCTGGCTTTTCAAGTCCAAAAGCTAAACGTATGGCGTTATGCATCTAATTTATTGCATTATCTTTGATCTATCTCTGAGGATTGCTGGACTCAAACTGAATGTAAAAATATATATGTTGTATTTAAGCACTAGAGCCCCCACCCTGTACCCTACTTACTACGTATATAACCACCATCCTCTCTGAACACATCAAACCTAACGAGAATCGACCACTTCGCCTCAGCTGCTTGGGCGGGCACTTTCCCCAATCGCGCACCTATTCGCTCATCATGAGCTCCTCGGAGGATTCGAATCAGCACAGTTGCAGCTTCTGTCATGCCACTGCTGCCTCCGCATCCGCTTCAGCTGCTGGTGCTGCCGCTGCTGCTGCTGGTGCTCCTAACCCCACACCATATGCTGGTGACTCCACTGGTGATTCCTTAGACTTGGCCGAGGAGTATCTGCCGCAGTTACGCAGGCGCGTCATGAAGAAGAGCTTCAGCTGCGACAGTGAGTGCCGCAGCGTTCCCGGTATGGGAATGGGCATGGGAACGGGCATGGGCATGGGTCTGGGCCTGGGTGGAGGTGCCTTGGCCAGGCTGGCGGCTCGCAGGCGGCAATTGCAGCGCTGCTGCTCCTGCAGTTGCTCAACCACAACAACCACGACAGCAGCAGCAGTGGCAGCAGCAGCAGCAGTAGCAGGTGCAGGAGCAGGAGCGGGAGCAGGGGCTACGGCATTCACGTCGAGCAGTTCCGTAGAGACGCGTCGGCCGGTGCGTCCTGTGTGGGTCGCCGACTACTCCTGGTAAGTCTGACGAGGGGAGCGACAAAACGCGCCATGCCATTCTGCGGACACACGCCATTTGTTGAAGAGTTCTTGACGTTGTTACTCGTTTCTTCGTTACTTGGTTCCTTGTTGTTGTTGCTTTTGTTTGCCTGCCGCAGGACATCTTTTAATGACGCCGCCACCGTTTACCTTGGACCAACGGAGCAGCAACTCGAGACTCGTTACTGTTCCGTTGCTGTGATTGCTGTTGCGTTGGCATTGCCCTGGGTCTCCTCATCTCATCTGCATTTGCTACTGCTTTCGCCTCGCCTTGCCTTGCATTGCCTTGTCTTTGTTTTGCTTTCGGCTTCAATTGTGCATTCATTTCCAGAGTCCTCTCCCGGGAAGCTGCCAGGGGTTGGCCCTCATCGGCAGTGGTTGTCAGAAGGAGGTGAAGGAGGTGCCATTCTCCGCAGGAAATCACACTTTCAGTTCAGCCATTTGTTAATTCGTAGTGAATGTTTTGGAAATGCCAGTAGTTTGCATTCTTCCCCCCGAAATTCAATCTCCTTTCTCGTACCTCGTAGCTGAATCGTTTGAATCGTGTCCCAGCACACACCTAGCTTGCCACCACCCCGCACCCCACTGAGCAGCTAACCCGCCCATCCGCTATCCGCCATCCGCTGTCCTCATCCTCATCCACATCCTGCTCCCGCCCCTGCCCCGCTGGGAAGAGCAACCATCGCTAAACCAAAACTGTCTGCCATTCCAGCATCGTCAAGGGCTTTCCGCCCGTGTCGCCCTTCATTGGAGTAAGTCCCACGCTCTGCTACCTGCTCAAGGAGAAGAAGCCTCTGTGCTGCCTGCAGCTGGCTCAGGTGAGAGTTGTCACAGCTGGCTCTGCTGGCCACTCCAATTTCACGGGGGACGCACTCTTTCATCACATTTGCAGGTCTGCGAGCATTGCAGCTACAGGAATGCCAAGGAGTACCAGTGGCAGAACAAGACCATTATCCTGGCGGCGGACTACGCCTCCAATGGCATCTACAACTTCATCATTCCGCTGAGAGCTCACTTCAGGTCGAAGACCTCGCTGAATCCCATCATCCTGCTGCTGGAGCGCAGGCCGGACGTGGCCTTCCTAGATGCCCTTTCTTACTTTCCACTGGTAATCTAACCATTTTTCTCTCTGAATAAAAGTTAATGTGTCCTTGCGACTAGGTCTACTGGATGCTGGGATCGATAGACTGCCTGGACGATCTGCTGAGGGCCGGCATTACGCTGGCCGAGAGCGTGGTGGTGGTCAACAAGGAGCTCTCCAACTCGGCCGAAGAGGACTCGCTCTCCGACTGCAACACCATTGTGGCCGTGCAGAACATGTTCAAGTGAGTGCAAAGGTGATTTATGGGCTGGAATTTCACCGGAAATATAATCCTTCATTCCTTCTAGGTTCTTTCCCAGCATCAAGAGCATCACGGAGCTGTCGCAGAGCTCCAACATGAGATTCATGCAGTTCCGGGCCCACGACAAGTACGCCCTGCATCTGAGCAAGATGGAGAAGGTCGGTAGCACATTGGCCTGCGCCCCCAGCCTTGAGCTGTCATTTGGTTAATTTGCCGCTCACTTCATTGCAGCGCGAGAAGGAGCGCGGGTCGCACATCTCCTACATGTTCCGCCTGCCCTTTGCCGCCGGAGCCGTGTTCAGTGCCTCCATGCTGGACACTCTGCTGTACCAGGCCTTTGTCAAGGACTATGTGATTACGTTCGTGCGGCTCCTGCTGGGCATCGACCAGGCCCCGGGCAGTGGTTTCCTGACCTCGGTGAGTGCTACTAATCAGCAGATGGACTGAGATGAACATGGGGGAGAGTGACACTTCGCTAATACCCTGCAGATGCGCATCACCAAGGACGACATGTGGATACGCACCTACGGGCGGCTGTACCAGAAGCTCTGCTCGACGACCTGCGAAATACCGATTGGCATTTACCGCACCCAGGACACCTCGAACGCGGACACGTCTCATGTGAGTAACTCGCCGGTCGAGAGATGGGGACCCTTCTCCGCCTTCAGCAGACATTGTGTGCGCTTGCGTCCATCGGTGAGTCCAGTCACAGCAAACAGCAAACAGAAAAGAGCAAATCTCCTCAAGATCCAAGACATCTTCAAGCTTCAAGACCGAGCAGGGACATCTGTTTCTAACCCAACCGACACCCACGCTCACCCACACACTCGCCACACCTCTTCCAGCCTGTCAATCTCTCTGTTTCTCTATGTCTAACTCTATCTCTCTAGCTCTACTCTAGCTCTACTCTCTACTCTCTCACTCTACTCTAACTACTATAACTCTAACTATAGCTCTTTTTCTTGTCTCTTGCTCACGTATTCGTATTCCGAGTTGCGATTAGGTACACACACACCGAAACACAGCGAAGTAAATTACCCGAAAGCGATACTGATTTCTTAACCTGAGTTGCCAATTACCGAATTGAGTTACCCCGATGGAGACGAGGTCTGATCCTTGCTCCTTGCTTTAGATTTATGATTTCTAATTTCACTATCCTTGAGTTGAGTCTCCTGTTTTCAATCACACGCTTACGCTTTACTACTAACTGCATTGAGTCTGAAGTCTGTTCATCATGATACCAAGTTTTGCATATTTCCAATATCGTTAAGTGCATACGTTTACTCCCTCTCTCGATCTATCTCTCTCTCTCTCTATAAATATATATATATATATTTATATCCGAATATATATACATAATCTCTTCCGACTTGTACAAGTACAACAGAACTGGTAAAGACATAGTTTTAACTAACATTTAAGCCTGATTGACGCCATTAGCAGCGACTTGCTACCCTCTAAAGTAAACTAACCCCTTTACCACGATATACACACACTTGTATAAATATATATAAAAGTACGAATATAAAGCATAGCGTGCTGATTCCGACTCCGATTACGACTCCCACTCCCATTGCAGTTTCGGTTCCGATTACTCATTTTACTTTGGTTTTTACGTAGCTCCGACCTAGCCCCGATCGCCCTTCTACTTTTGGATTATGTTTGTACTATATACTTTTTAATTGCCATCATTCAGCATTTCTCATGAGCTAGGAAGAACAAACAATCAGACAGATTCGAGCACTAATCAGCGTTCTGTGAGCATTTAGATCAGGCCGAAAAGCGAAATTACTCATACAAATTACACATACGACCCGTTGTACCAATTGAACAATTGATTTGCGTTTGCATTGGACCTGACGCACACGCACGCAGTGAGTTCCCCCGAAGCGAGAAATCGAAACTGAAAATCAAAAAAGAAGAACAAGAAAATGAAAATGAATTACCACACTTCATACAACCTCATCTGCCTGCCCCATTAGCCTGGCCTCCTCCAATCCGTTAATCGTACGTGTGGTGTGTAAACTGTGTGTAGTCTAGTCGTAGTTGTTGGCCCCCCCATTGGGAGTGGATAGTTGTTGCTGAATCCACCTCCCTCCTGCGTTGCTCCTGCTCCTGCTCCTGCGTGACCTGTTGGCTGCTGCATGTTTGGCTTTTCCGGTTTCGGTTTTAATTTGGTTTCCGTTCGGTTTTGTTTCCGTTTCCGTTTCAGTGTTCTTTGGTGTTTGCATGCGGCTTTTAATTAGTTGATTGCAGTTGCTCGCCCTGCCTTGAGCGTTGTGATTTCCTCCTAACCCCATCTTCTAGCCCCAAAAAAAAGCCTCTAAATTATTCAATAGCGGTTTTACTCGCATTGACGCGCGCTGAGAGCTCATTAAAAATGCCTGCTCGATTATAAAATCAATACGAGTCAACCGCGTTTTGGGATAATTGGAAAGCAATGCTAAAATTTAATTCTATTAGAAAGTAGAAGAGGAACCTTGATTTTTTTATCCAATTTACAGTTGAAGAACAACAGCCTAACGCTTGCCCTTGCACCTTCTACCTTCATAGTGTTCTCTCTCTTATCGTTTTTCGGTTGAGAAACTTTTTTGCTTTCTGGCTTTTTCTTGGATCAACAACAATCGCGTGTATTAATTTCCCGGAAATTCGCTTTATAATTTAACAGTTGGCGGAGGGGAACGAGGCGGACCATTGCCTGCTGCCTCCCCTCCGTGGCATGCTTGAACCTAAACCTAAATGTTACATTTTTGCTAAGGCCACAACTCAACCAACCACCATTCCATGCCACACAAACACACTAATACCTCTCCACATACATAAGCATATACATACACTGAGTGTGGAACAGTGGAACAGCGAAAGCAATTTGCCATTTCAATTAAAAACCAATTAAATATGTAAATCATCTTGTGTTTAACCAAACTCGCATCGAACTCGAATTTGCATACGCCAAAATACACCAAAACCAAATCATGGGCATGCCTCAGTACGACGAGGAGACCGGCACGCCCGACTCGACGAAGGACTCAACGGAAATGCTGCGCGGAGTCACCTACCGCCCGCCGGCATCGGCAACAGGTGGCGCCAGCAGCTTCCGGCCGCAGTCGCAGCCGCAACGCCAGCGGTCGGTCAACTGCCTCGGCGGTTGCTCCGAGCGCAAGGGATCATCCGTAAGTATCATCCAGCTCATCCCCACTCATCCCTCGTGACTGAGTGTTTCCGCGGGGGCTTTTCAGGGGGAAAATAAAGCTTAGGAATGGTAAAAGGTTAAGGGCCACGGGCTCAGGTAGGTCCGACTTGATTTTGCATCGTTCCCTGCTTCTGCGGCATGGTGTTCTCGCATGATTCACAGCAACTAAACCAACCAAATCAGCAAGCGAGCTCTGATGAAGCCCATCCACAGTCCATCCGTCTGCATTTCAGCACAACAACCACACTAACCCAGGATCAGATAGAAAATGAGAACAACTGGCCAGTTTGTGGGAGATTTACTTTAACAAATTTAAGTAACAGATTTTAGTTAAAGTAAACCCTCCCCAGCTGGCCTTAAAAAGCTGTTAGTTAAAGGCTTCGTGTCATGAAAATGCAACCAATTCTTTTAGTATTCCATCAACCTGGCCGACGAGGCAAGGGATAACCATGCCCAGCAGATTGAGCGGGCAGAGATTGCGAATCTGGTGAGGAGTCGCATGGAGTCCCTGAACCTACCCACGATCGACTATGACGATGTGAGCGAGAAGCGTAACCACCTGTCCTATGTGATAATCAATCCGAGCTGTGATCTCAAGCTGGAGGAAGGCGATCTCATGTGAGTTGATAGCCAGGTTATAGCATCCTCTAAAACTTAATACTTAAGTAGTCAAAGGTAAACTTTAACCATATTTCCTCCCTTGACAGCTACCTGGTTAGGCCATCGCCGTTCTCGGCCCAAAAGACCTTCGAGCGACACAACTCGCGCCGCAAGTCAAACATCTCGTTCTGCTCGAACATTAATCTGGGCGCCACCTGCGGCCCCCAGATGCCGCAGATGAACATGAATATGGCCAACACCGCCGTCGGGGCTGGATCGCGTCGCGGGTCCGGCATCGCCGGTTTGAACCCCATGCAAATGCAGAGCGTTCAGACTTTGGCCGGGTATGGATCATCCTCGCAGCGCTGTAGCCCCCCGATGCAGCAAATTAAATCGAATTCTCTTTCTCTACCCGACAGTCCGACGGTGGTTGGCAATCAGCGTGGACGGAGTAACTCATTGCGGGTTGGCTATTATTACTATTATACCCACAACCATTACACTAAACACTCACAGAATGCACTCACACAATCCTATCTTCCTCTCTCTATATGTTGATTTTGTTTTGATTCACCTTTCTTTCACGTTAGTTTGTTCGATTTATGTTTAAAAACATCAAGAAACGGAAGTTAATTCACATTTTTGGAAGAGTTTGCAATGCGATTAAATACATTTAAATTAAGTGGAAATTAAGCGGATCAATTCGGATTCAAGATTCAAGATAGATTCAAAAGAGCCTACAATCAACTCAAAAGAAATCGTATGGCGTATCTTATTTGTTGTATAGTCTCTCCTAAAAATATCGATCGCATTGTAATCCCTGACAGCAGGAACACTAAACACTTCTTAACACTAGCTACACACTTAAGTCTAAGCCTGTTTTAATTGTTCGTATTTTTCTGTTCTAACAAATTGGCTAAAACAAACGAATGCGTTCACCCCGTTGCTTTCACCCCTCCTCTTGGGGCCAAGCACTTGCACTCTAACACTGAGCATCAAAATTGTGGGTACTCACTTCTAAAAAAAAAAGAAAAAGAAAGTTAAGCCGCAGAACACTCCACCAATCAGCACGGCAGCCACTGCAACTGCAACTGTAAGCCGCAGGAACAGCAAGAGCCACTGCAACAGTCAACAGCAACAAGCAATAAATCATTGTCATAGCTCGCACTCTGAGGAAAATCACATGAAAAATCAAAGAAAACTAACCCGAAATCAATTTAGATGTCGTCGCATTGCGAGTTGAAGTTCACACGTGTTCCTTCTTAATGTGTTTGTTTTGATTCTTTGAGTAACTGCAACAATAGCCAATTTGTATGTGTAACCGTAATTGAGTTTTGTTGGCATCATATTCTCACGGTTTCGGGGCTTACTAACCCAACTAATGAGTGCCACAATTTGTGGATATTTCCCCGCTTGCTCCTCTTGCAGATCGACAACGACATCCTGCTGCGTCGATCCTCGTCCCTGCGACAGGGCCTTCCCAGCGTGGGCGTCAGCCACGGCCGGAGAAAGTCGTCGCTGGAGGAGATCGGCATCAGTCACTTTACCACCCTCATGCAGGCAACGAACCACAGTAATCCCATCAAGATATCGCTCAATGGCAGCATCGGCATGGAGGTGAGTGTCCTGAGGCCCTCTAATATCATAGAGATGGACTAACGTTCTCTTTAGAATCAAATATCCTTGCAGGTGACACCGCCCGAGGAACCCACACCCATGTTGGGTGTACCCTGCGTCGTGGGCGGTGGCGGCGGCGGCGGTATTAATCCCTCCGGTGCCGGCTCCTCCACGGGCGGCATGCTTGGAGCCGGCTCTTCGCTGGCTATTAATACGGCGGACCTGGGACCGGGACCGAGCACCTCGTCGGGAGCCAGCGGATCGCTGCAGGCTCAGGACTCGCTGGGACAGCAGCCGTCGCAGGTGTCGTCGCCGCAGCATCTGCAGGGAACGATTGTATGATACAACCTGATGTGGGGGCGCCGACTCCGCTCCTCCATGTCGAAAAACAAGTGGATATAGAACACGGCCAGCACGCACAGACACTCCCGTAGAGATAAGTTCTGATCGGAGCGAAAGTATTAGGAACCCAGCCAACAAACCAAGCAACCAACCAACTAATCCCACCCCCGAAAGTCTGTCTGTGGTGTGTGGCCCCGGGAGATCCATTGCGAGCCCCTTTAAGTTAGTCTTGTATGTTCGGGGGATCCCCGATCGATCCCCTTACCCCCTTAGGGATATACCAATAACACTCGAGGATATATATTAGTTTGTAAGCAATGCATTATGTGCGCGCAAATTGTGTTTTGGGAACAACAAATGTAGTTAAACTATTGGATAGATTCGACGGTGACTTAGCTAACTGTAAACCTGTAAATATCCGATGATCCTAGACCTAAGCATATCCGAAGAGACGTAGCAAACTATCAAATAGATCGGGCTAGGACCCCTGTATATACCTTAGGTATGACCTCACTTCGGTTCGGTTTAGCTTCCCCTACCCCATCAGACCCACGAAACCCCATATAGAAACATATATGAAGGTGCTATCAATGTCTTGTACTATACACACTCACACACTAAACACACACTAGAATCCACATTTTGTAAAACTATTAGCAAGGTTTTACGATGGAAAAGTAAGAAAACAAACCAAGAAAGTGAAACGGTTTTCATAATATAAATTGGAACGGGCTTTGGTATACTCTAATGCTTTACAAAAACCAACAGAAATATGTTTACACATATATATATATATTAAATAAATCAAAGAATTTGTATATAAAACTATATTGCTAGGAACCAAACATGCATTCAAGGAAAACTATTAGAACCTAATGAGAAAACTTAAATCGAAAGACAACAGAATCTAGAAATATAGCTACTATAGCTTAGAGTTAACTAGATAAGGCTAGTTGGGGCCGAGGGAGGATCGAGTGTCGGCCACTGAACCAAATTCAATGAGCTCTATGAACCAGCTTTCCCTGTAGCCAAAGACACTATAATTTCCAAGATGCGTAACGCCAAACAATTCTAATGCATAAGCGTTACGCATCTTACTATTATAAGGTCTCTGCTGTAGCATACTGTTAGGCAACGCAACCCACGTCCCTCTAACTCAATTCGACGGCCTAGACACGTCCCAAGAAAATATATACACATAGGATCTATAGGAAGTAGCTAAAGCAAACAATGTACCTACACACACAAACACACACCACACACACTCATACACTTTCAAAAAAAGTTAGTTAAAGCACCCCCGTAAAAGCAGTTTTATAAGGAAATTTTAGTCAACGATGACGATGAAATGCATTCCAGTGTCTCGAGAGTAAACCTAGTTAAGCTTATATGCCTAGAGCACCCCGGATACCTATTTATATAGATCTGTATACCTATGTATAACCTGTATGTCTGCATCCCTACCACATAGATCAAATCGATGTCTCAATGTACAAAAGTAGGTAACGAAACCGCATCTGTCATTGGCTGCAGCATTAGAGATTACATTCGGTGTGGACTAGGGTATAAACTTGCTGTAATATTTATTCGGCGACATGCTCTTTAAGGCATGCCTAACAGAACTCACAATAAACTCAAACTATAGTTGGAAATAATCGAATGGGAGTTTTATTTTGATAAGTGGTGATTCTAATAAAAGAGATTAGTTGAGAAAGATCGATACAATACGGACTTGAAGAACGTCTCACATCGGCCCTTTTCTATAACGTCCTGTTTCAGAAAGCAAAAGCAGGGTTTACTTTGAGTCTAAGCGTCGCCACTCTCTGCCTCTCTTTTACACGGTAACGGCAAGGCAATCTTGCTCTCTTGAGTCCTGTCGTTCCTTTCTCTCCGTTTCTTATAAATACTTAGTAGCGAACGAGAGATTTCTTGTAGCGAACGAGAGAGCTGTTGTTAGATGAACTCTGAGAGAACACTTTTTTCTCTACACCTACAAGTTTTTCTTTTGCGTTCGGTCTTGAAGTTATGAAGCTTATACTCTGATTGTTTTTATAATAATTTGTTACACCTTTAATTATTTATTCTTTATTAATTATTCTTCTTTGGAGTAGCTTTACATAAAATGGCACACAGGCATTCCTAGTTAGTTAAGTTTATTTAATTTATTTAAGTTTCCTTCGATGGCGCTCTCCTCCCTTTGGTTAACTTGCTTTCAGTGTGTTTGTTGTTGTTCTTGCGATTGTGTATACGTATCGAAAAATAATTGCTTTCTGTTTGCTTTTAAAGATAGAATTAGTAATTGGGATAGGGCGAGGGCAGGCTGCAACCCGTGGAGGCGCTGGTGCACTTGCAGCTCTTGCCGGACGGAGCCTGACGGTTCACCAGACAGAGCCGGGAGTCCGTGCAGCCGCCGTTGTTGATCTGGCAGGGACTCTGGTACTGCGGGCACTGCTGCTCCACGGCCGTCATGCCGTACATCTTGTGGCTGCCGAAGAAGGGCGTCTGGATGGCCTTCTGGCGCGTGCCCTGGCTGTCCACGCTTTCCAGTTTTTTGCTATAAAAAAATAATATTATTATATAGTTAAAATTCCAAGTGAAAATGTAGATTAACTCACGTGGTCCAGTCCGTCCAGTAGAACTGATCGTGTGTGAAGGTCAGGCCGAAGGGGTACGAGAGCTCGTTGGAGATGGGACGCAGCTGGCGGTTCTGCGGCTGGATGCACTCCACCTTCTTGGTGCCTGCATCTGCGAAGCACAGCTCGCCGGAGTTATCGAGCACCACCAGGGAGTTGGGCAGGTTGACGGACTCCTTGCCCAGCAGCAGCTCCCTTCCAGTGCCATCCAAATTGGACATCTCGATCTTGGGCGCGGAGCGGTCCCAGTCCGACCAGAAGAGTTTTCTGTAAAGGAAACCCCTCAGCACGGGAAAACATCAAGGAGACAGGTAATACTTACTCCCTGTAGGGATCCACGGCAATGCCACGGGGATTCACCAACTGCTTGTTGATGATCACTGCCCTCAGCGTGGGGTCGTCCAGGCTGGCCACCTCGATGGTGTCCTTCACCGAGTCCGTCCAGTACAGACGGCGCGAGATCACATCGATGGCAATGCCCTCCGGCGATTCGATATCTATTGATACAAATAACTAGCTAAGAGGTTGCGCCTTGGCAGAGACTTTGACATGACCATCCTACCCGTGGTGATGAAGGGACGGGCATCGGTTCCATCGTACTTGGCGCTCACGATCTTCTTGGCGGAGATGTCGCCCCAGTAGACGCGACCCTCCACACAGTCCTTGTCCAGGCCGATGGCCATCTGAGCCACCGAAATGGGAAGGACATTGCGTCCGTTCAGGGGAACCCTGACAATCACCACGCCCTGGCTGACGATCAGGAAGTCCGAGTCATGCTGCTGACGCTCCAGGCACAAAGAGCCATTGCCATAGAAACCTGAAAAGGGGAAGAAAGCATACATGTAGTAATAAAAGTCTCAGTATTCTTTGCCAAACTTGTCCCTCTATGTGTTAATAATTCCCTTTCATTACATTTCTTTTCAAAATTTCCTGTATATTTCGGTAGGTACTCTAACTTCTTTCTCCACAAATCTAATTTCTCCTCTGATTAAAGAAATGAACCAACTGACGCGGATGGGGCGTCTCATTGCCGGAGCACCCAAGGCCCGATTCCAACCACAGAGGCGCTTCCTTAACCAGCCAAACTTGAGCCCCCGGGACCCTACCCAGCGACCCACTCCCATGCAGTCCATGCGGGAGTTCTTCATGCATCCGCTGACCTGGGACCGCAACAATGGCTACTTCAACGTGGTGCTGGCTTTAACCATCTTCGGCTTCGTCTTCTTCACCTCGTGCAGTTCGTGTGACCAGAAGAGGGGCATCCAGGAGGCAAAGCCCGTCCAGAGCGACAAAGCGGGAAAGGATGCTGTGGCCTCTTCCCTGGGAAGTTCCACGAAATGATCCAAAACTCACCTTGATTGCAGACGCAGACCAAACCAGAGTTGGTTGAACGGCACTGGGCATTCATGTCGCACAGCGTCGGGTTGTTCAGGCAATTCTGCTCCTCGATGCAGACATAACCATCGCCATGAAAGCCGGCAATGCACTGGCACTCATAGTTGGCAGGATCTCTGTTATTGAAACAATAGAAATAAATTCCAATTCAGCGGCAGATTTGTGTTTTTAGTCACTCACTCGGTGGGCTCGCAGGTGGCATGGATGCCGCAGTTGTTGGACACGTGGCAGGACAGCGGCTTGCTGGTGCATCCTTGCAGGGCATCGCCCTGGTAGCCCTCGAGGCAGTCACAGAACTGAACGCTCTGCACCGAATCCCACTTGCAGATGGCATTGGAGCCGCAGAAGACATTGCCGCATCGCCCGGCCGGCACACAGCGATCGTTGACATCCCTCTCATAGTCCGGCTGGCACTGGCAGACTCCATCATCACAGAAGGCATTCTCCCCACAATGCTCGGCGGCTTGGCACTCGGCGGCCAGCTGGCAGCGGAAGCCATCGCCCTCGTAGCCTCGGACGCACTGGCACTCGGACTTGCCCAGCTGTTCGTTGTACTGACAGGAGGCGTGGACGTCGCAGATATCTGGTTTCTAGAGAAGAACAGTGTCAGTGAAGGGTCTACATAAAGCCTAAAATCTTAGCTTACAATAGCGCAGGAGTCATCGATGAGTTCACAGTTGTAGCCGTCTCCCCTGAAGCCGGCGCTGCAGGTGCAAATGTGGCGCAGCTCCTGGTCATACCAGACACAGGTGGCATTGATGTGGCAGTTGGCATCCACATCGCAGGGAACTTTAGAGAATCTAAGTTAGAATTCTATAAATTACTTATACGCAGTGTGACTCACTCAGATCAGCATTCCTCTCGTGGGAGTCCAGGTCATGAGCATAGATGCAACGCTGTCCATCCTCGGATAGATCGTAGCCATCGGGGCAGCGGCATTCGCCGAAGAAATCGCACGACGGCTCCAGGTCATGCCTGTCCAGCAGCAGAGGCTCACAGCGTCCGTCCTCCCAGACCTCGCCGTTGCCGCAGATGTTGGTGCACTGGTAACCATCGCCGGAGAAGCCATCGTGGCAGGTGCAGCGTCCTCCGTAGCAGTTGGCGTCCTTAGAGCAGCGCTAAGGAACCACAAAAGTCAATAAAGGAAACTTAAGCTAAAAAAAAATAGAACTTACATAGCACTCATCGGAATGCTGGGGACCCTGCTCATCCTGGCCGGGATAGGGATAAGGATCTGGCTGGGGCTGCTCTGGCTCTTGCTCTGAATCCTGATTAGGATACGGATTGGGCTCCGGAGTGGGCTCAACCTGTCCTGCGGGCGTGGAGTACTCAATGTTGTCGGCTGTGGTGTTGGACAGGCAGCGGTAGCCATTGCCCAGGAATCCCTCGGAGCAGTAGCAGCTAAAGCCACCCTCCGTGTTCTCGCAAATGGCATTCTCATCGCAGACATGGGTGCCGGCGGCGCACTCGTCAATGTCCACACAAACCTGCAGGTTACGCTCGTCCACCTGGGCGGCATAGCCATGGTGGCAGTCGCAGCGATAGGTGTCCTCGTCGGGCACGCAAACGGAGTTGTCTCCGCATTCGGCGGTTCCATCTGTGCAGGCATTCGACTCGGCAGTGACGCCCACCTTGCTCATGGCACTGATGCGCAGCGCCTGGTCGCGTTCCACAAAGTCCAGGGCCACCTTGGAGATCTTCTGCAGAACGGTGGTCTCGCTTGGGTCGGGCTCATCGTCGCGCAGGCAGCTGCTGTACAGGATGCGCTGGTCCACCTGCACGCCCAGGACGCGCTGCTCCTCCGTGACCTCCAGCTGATGCGACTGCACCGACTGCAGCTCGCCGGGACGCACGAAGCGGTACTCATCCACGTAGTCCGGCAGGTGGAGGACAGCATTGGCGCCCACCGATGGCACATCGCCGTACAGCTCGATCTTGACGGACAGCTGGTCCCAGTAGTTGAGTCCCTCGAAAGTCTGGTTCACATGGAGAGTCTCTCCGGAGTCGAACTGCAGGCGGGAGATATGGTCGTAGATGCCGCCGGTCAGCTGGTAACCGTTGGCCACTCCACCCACCGACTTGGCGAACAGCCAGGGAACGGTGGTCAGCAGGGGCAGGACCAGGCGCAGCTGGGCGCCCAGCTCTGGGGTCAGGGGATTGATGGTGGTGTAGGAGCGGGCATCGGTGGTCACTACATACGACTGCAGCTTGGCCTGCTCGTCCACGGGCTGGCGGTTGAGCTCTCCGGCCAGGGAGCCCGTCACACGGATGGGCAGATCATTGGCCAGGCAGGCCTTTCCATTGCCATAGAATCCGTTGGCGCAGACGCAGCAGTAGCCCTCGGCCTTGTCGTGGCACTGGGCATGCTCGTGGCACTGGTGACCAGCGGCCTGGCAGCTCTGGGCCAAGGCAGGGGACTCTGTGAGGGTCTCGGCGTTGTCCGGAGTTCGCACATTCTGCTGCGGCTCAATGGGAGCCACATCGAAGAGCCAGACGCCAGGAACGCCCAGATTGGTGTTTTCACTAAGGAAACGGGCCTAAAATTGGAAGAGATTATCATTAAATAGATAGGAGTTACTACAAATCGTTATCCTTTCTTTTATAAGTAACTTGCTTTTACTTACATTCTCCGATCCGGAACCGTTCAAGGTAAAGTAACGTCCATCTTCGGCCACAAAACCAGCCTGGGCACGGATGTCTGGTAAGCCCAATCCTGCGGATTCTCCTTGCAGCCAGTTGAGGCCATGTTCTGGGTATATGAACTGCACAAAGGTCTGCTGCTCGCCCACGATCAAGGCCACCTGGAAGGTGTTCAGCTTGTCCGTCTTGGAATCAAAGTAGCCCACATTGCGCCACGTGGCCACAATGAGCTGGTGAGCCTCGAACTCCGCCTGACTGCTGAAGGCATAGCGCACCAAAGATGTGGCACGATCTAAAGTGGATTGATCCTTGGTCTCGAACAAGGAGATGGAGGTGTCATCGCCACTGTTGGAGGTGTCCACGTTGGAGTAGAAGGCCGCTATCGAGGCATACTCCAAGGGAAAGGGTTGATTGAGGTACTCGGCGAACTCCACATTAAAGGTGAGAATGCCGTTGGTGTTGATCTAAAGAAGGAATCAAACAGAAAGTCAGTTAATATTAACCCAATTTAATTTCTATACCTAAACATTATTTCAGTGTGAAAATTTCAAATTAATTACATTCAGTATTTCGAACAATATTTTCTCAACACATGAGAATGAGGAAGTTACACTTGGAATGGCTTCAAGTACTTGAAATACTTGGCCTCCATATGGCACTGCAATGAAGTGCTAACGGGCCACTTAACTCCTAATGGGAATTCTCCTGGCGGAAACAAAACAACAACAAATCATTAACAGAGGCGGCAAAAACGATTGAGGATCGAAGGGATACCGCCACTAATTGAGTCCTCGCCCAACATCCGTTCAGTGTTTTCGGTCTAAAATTAGCTGCGGGAATGCAGCTTCCTCTGGCATTTGCAGCCATGCAACAGGCAATCTGAATAAACAAATGGGAACTGGAGCACAGGTGTTTGAGAAATGCCTTTGTTGTGGCTGCCGACATACCGCAGCATAAATCAGTGTCTTCCTGGGCAGCCATTTATCGCCGCAGGGGAACCACGACGACGGCATGTGGCAGCCTGGCAGGTGATTTGTACCAACTCCACACGGACTCCATGCTAAGCAGACCGCAATCGATGCCAAATTGAGGTTGGGTAAGCCAACATCACAATATTTCAAACCAAATTGGGGCATTCATTGGCCTAATTCATGGAGGTATTTGGGAACTACAATTGAGACAACAATTTCAGACATTCTAATAAACAATTCCAGGAATTCCTTCAGAACATTTAATCTCAATAATAACTTCAAGTGCCTGAGAATGGACTTATCAAATATATATATATTTATACGATATGATGGGTCTATTTATACGATTTCCAAATGGTTTCGACACCAATTTGACCCAAGCAACTGGCGACAGGCTCCTTCTTCTCTGTGATCTCTTTGGCCATTCCGGCCAGGAATTTACAATAAATTTATGGATTTCTATGGCCATAGTGCCTGCGGGCTCTCCGGCGTGTTCCGATTCTGTGCCGCGGCCGCGTGCT
This sequence comes from Drosophila watanabei, assembly GCA_008042575.1. NCBI lineage: Eukaryota > Metazoa > Arthropoda > Insecta > Diptera > Drosophilidae > Drosophila > Drosophila watanabei. The sequence continues at coordinate 45,574 of VNJS01012801.1, read as the reverse complement.
ATTTTTCTACGTCAGACACATAAATTCAGTTAATTAACTAACAAAATGCAGAGCGCTGCGACTGAAAAACAAAGTTCAAAAATAGGCGAAGCCTCTCCACTCGGAGAACTCATAACTTTCGGCTGCCAAGTGCCGAAACCACTCAGACGACACTCAGTGCCCGGCTGCTCGGAGGAGCCCTGGCACTTGGCCAAGGCGGCAAGGAGGCACATCAATGGGTTGCCTCCTAATCTTGGACCACCCTCAAGTGTGTGTCTGTGCCTGCGTGTGGAAATCGATGTTCCGTCCGTCCGAGCTGTCATGTTTTGCCGAAAATTAATGTCGCCTATAAATACGCGGGCCACAACAAAGCATGCTTGCCCCCAAAATAGACTAATATGAGGTCTAGAAACTATTAAATCGCTGAGTATTTGCATGCCGATTGCCGCTTATCTCCCGCTCTTATCAGCAGCTGCAGGCTGCGAATAATTCATTCAGTGCACAATCTTTGAGATACTTTGTGTTCGATCCAGATTCGCATTACTCACGTATAGCTGCTCGTACTGCTCGCCGTAGAAGTGGATGGGCTGCTCCAGCTGGAGCAGGATCCTCTCGCTGTCGCCCTTGGGCAGGTACTGGATGCTGCCCGAGGCGGAGCCGTCGTCCACGAACTCGTACAACTCGTTGGAGCGCAGGCTGTCCAGGTAGTGCTCGTACTGGCCGCTGGCCAGGATCACCGAGCTGGCCAGCAGGCAGGCGAGGAACTTAGCGCCGAAGCTCGGCATTATGGCGGGATATATGTATCTAGATTTCTTCTTTGGATATTTTTTTAATATATATGTGTTTACTTGTGTGACTTTGAGACGCGAGGATTTCACAATCACGATTTCGGCAAAGGCATTTTTCACACTATAGACACTATGAAAATTCCTAGAACACTTTTGCTTTCGCCTCAAGTTTGATCCAAAAATATAGGCGGTTTATAAATAAATAGAATGTGGCACTATCCACCCGACGGGTATCTATAGCGCCGAGGTATGTTATGTATAGTTTGACAGATTTTTTGGAACTGTCGCTCCAAGTGGCGGGCTGAGGAGCTGCTCTGCTCTGCTGGCTATATGTCTGTCTTTTGGCTCCGGAACCGGGAAATCGAACGAACCGCACGCCTCGACTGCAGACTCTCGACTGATGGGCCGTCGTCTTCGCTGTGGATTCTCCTCGACTCGCTGCTCATCCGTCCGTTACATCCGCACGAGTATCTGTGTGTCATATCTTTATCTGTGTGAGTGTTGGAGCGCCTGAAAGCGAGAGTTCTCCGTGAAGGCAGCAGATACATCTACATCCACATCTGCATCTGGTTGGAATAGCATCCACAAACTGCAATCAGAGCCAGATGCCGTTCGATTATGACAATGCATTGTTGATGTTTACCATCAACATCCACTCGACTCGTGGAGGGAGCACCTAATTATAGCCAAATTAAATAATCAATTATTAAGTAGGTTCGATTTGGATCAAAGATTTGTTATTCACAACTTTAAAATACTTAATTAGTGCTGGGTTGATTCTATGTCATTTTATATCTTTCTTAAAACTACACAAGCTTTAAATATAAGTCTTTCTTATTCTAACAAATTTGTATATTATTATTTTAACATTTAACATTTTCTTTAGGTCTAGTTTATATTTTTATTCCTATAAAACAAAAACTAATTCCAATAAAACTTTATTAAAGTATTCTGAAATCGGAAATTCAAATCTAAACCTTGGATTCTGTCCTTTACGTCATGTTTTTGAGATATTCAAAAGTACCAAAAAGGCGATTTTTACGTATATTTGATGTGCTATAATTTCAGTATAAAAAAATCAGTTTTTAAAATTTGGAAAAGCCTTTTTTGGTCACCGAGGTATATGCTTTTCAATTTATATCGATACTTTTCCACATATTGTTAAATTTAAAATGTATGGGAAAAAACTATACAAGTTCAAAAGACAATATCTCGGGGTTAGAGACAGATTTTTTCATATTTTAAAAACTAATTGTAATACACACCTACAACAATATTTTTACAAAAACAACACATTTTTGAACGATTTGGTTCAACGAAAATCGTTGAAATGAAGAAAAAGATAATTGCTTAACAAAGTTTAGGGAAAATACTATTGTAGGTAAAATATCTTCTTAATATTGGCATTTTAACATTTATTTATTATCATACTTCAAAAATAAATATATTTTTTACAAATAAAAACAAAACAATATTCATTATACAATTTTGAAAAAATTTGTATACAATTTTTTTGACTGACAAATAATCTTTGCTTTCCCTAAATGAGTTAAATAATACTTTAATTAATATATAATAATAATTATTTATTTGTTTATTTTATGCTTTAGTATGTAGGAATATAAAATACTGTCTTTTCAGATTTTGAGATTTAAATTTCTTTGTTAATTAAATTTCGAATTTTAAAATACGATTTAGGCAATTAAATATGGTAAGCATATGGCCACCTTCGATAATTCTGTCGGAATCTTAAACTCTTGTAGGCCTGGCTTTCTAGCCCAGCTAGTTAGACGCTGGCGTTCCGATTCCGGAGAACTGAACTTCAGGCGGGCGGCACGTGCCGCTCGATTGCTCTTGCCCCCCAAAGAAAATTCCCCGATGGCATGCCACCGTGGAGCGCCGCAGCGGCAAATAGGAGTGGGCACCTACCGCACATCGGAGTCTACACGCACTTCCACACCCATTCCTCATGCTCATGCCATGGCCCTGCAGTGGTGCTTAGTTGGACTTTTCCGGATTTAACCGATTTTTCTTTGTTGGTGTCTGGAATGTAGACTCGATTATCTAAAAATATGTATTAAAACCTATTAATAATTACTCTGAAAACAAAAAAGTCTCAGCTAAATTCTTATAATATTTTATAAATAATTTTTCTGAGACTCCTTATGATATCAATAATTAATATCTATGGCAAACTGACTTATCATCTAACATTTAACAAGTATAATGTATAATTATAGGTCGTTGGCATCACTACTTCACACCACTCCCTGGGTACGACGGGGTGTGTGCGAGTCTAAAATAAACAAATGGTAACTTCTGAGGCAGCGACGCAACGTCTGCGCCCTGACTAATGACGGTCGTGTGCTGCAGAAGCAAGGAGGAGCTGGAACCGAACCGAAGATGCAACTGGAACCGCGGCAGTTGGACTATTTATGATGTATTTCTCGGTTAATTAGTTGCAGCTGAACGCAGCGGAATGGGTGTGGGAATGGGAATGGAATTGGGAATGGGATTGGGTTTGGGGACTGGGAATGCTTCCGCATGCATTTGCTGCTAGACATTGAAGCAATCAAGAAAGTGCGTGGCTTCTCGTGGGCCCTGGATATTTTTGCTATATTTGGATATTGCGCCGCTTGATCGGTGATGGATGCCTGCGCCTTTTCATCATTTATCTTCGAGTGCAGCGGGCTAATGGAACTGCAGTGCGTTCCAGGAACTGGAGCGGAACGATGACGACGACGAGGAAGATGATGATGATCATGATGACGCTGCACCCGGCTTCTATCTGGTTCGAGCAAAATTCGGCTGGAATAATTAAAAGCATAAATTAAGCCTCAAATTAAAAGCCATTAAATGTCACGCAAAATTAACCCTTCACAGCGCGGCTTTTCAGTTATAAAAGCGCCTGACTTACCCCGGTTGGTAATTCGGAAAATGTGTTTCCAACTAGGGAAAGTGCTGCTGCTGCTCCTCCTGCCCGCTTGGGCTCTGGGCAGGGCCACAACTCCCGATCTGGACGAGGATTGCGAACTGAATGCGGTGGATACTATGGTGCGTCTGATCAGTAAGGGTTTTCTGAATTTTAACTGATATATATTTCAGCACGACTTTTGCTGCGATTTGCATGACGAGAGCCCCCAGTTTAGCGATTGCCAAATGCAGTGGCACGAGAAGATTCCCTACGAAACGGACGAGGAAGAGCAGACCTACTTATTTGTAAGAAATAATTTTCTCTTTAACTCCTTAAAAACTTAAAACTGACTCCTTGATCAGTGCACCGCCGAGTGTAGTTTCAACAACACTGAATTCCTGGGCAAAAATCGGCGGTCGCTAGTTCTCCACCAGGTTAGAGAGCAGTTGGAAATGGATTTGGTCAACGATGCGGATATTGAGCTGCTCTACCAGACCTACATCAAGTGCGACAAGCATGGTGGGTTCCTGTCTCCAAGATTAACTTCCAAAACTAACTTCTCCCTCCTCGCCAGCTCTTGAGCTTCTGCCGCACAAGGCTGTCAAACAGCTGGCCCGACGCCTCTCCAAACACGGCTGCCATCCGTATCCCGGCTTGGTCCTGGAGTGCGTGGCCAACGAGATGATCCTCAACTGTCCCGCCAAGCGGTTCCATCAAACGGCCCAGTGCGAGGCCACCCGCAACCACCTGAGGCAGTGCATGCAGTACCTAAAGTACAAGACCTAAAACCTGTATAAAGGATACAAAACTTTGCAGCTTACACATTTATTGTCCTTCGCTATAACTTAACTACGACTAAAGGTGGGTTGCCACGCTAGCTGGCTACCTTGACGAGATCGCCGTCGACTTGCAGAGAATCGGAGAGCTTGAGTTGCTTGTCGAATCGCTTCTGGAACTTTTTGGCCTGCTTCTCGCTCAAATCCTCCACAGACAGATGCTTGGTGTACTTCTTGAGCAGCTTCTTGCGCAGCTTCTCCAGGAAAATGCCATCCGCCTGCTTGCCAACGATCTTGGTGAGCTGGGCGGACCAATCAAAGTCCCCGGAGGTGCCATTGGTGGGTTCCTTCTCGGGCGCAGGTTCCTCTAATTTCGATTTCTTTTTCGGTGGCGCCTCCTCAGCCTGCTTCTCTTGCTCCTGCTGCTTCTGTATTTCCGCCACCTTCTCCGCCTTGATCCTGGCCAGCTCCGCCTGCTTGGCCTCCTTCATCTTGTTCAGCTCCTTCTCGAGGATGTCCCACACTTGGGCGGCCTGCTGGCGCGGCAGCCGCATGCAGTTTCCCACGAAATTCTCGAATTTGGCTTTCTTGCGCGGCACATTGTCCACGCTTTGCAGCTTCTGGAAGGCGGAGCGCAGGGCGGGCGTTAGATTGTACTCGCTGCTGTCAAGGATCGCGCGGATAATGTCCATCCAGCTCTCCTGCTTCTGGGCGTTCTTGTTGCGCGACTCCTTCACCACGAAGCCCTGGCTCTGGCTGGCGTACTTTTGCGCCTCCGAGATGCACTTCGTGTGCGCCACGTACTCCTCGCCGTAAAAGTCCTTCAGGCAGTCCATGCAGGACACGTTCTTCTCGCTGTTGCGACACCGCGTCTGGTAGTGTTTCTCCACGGCCGGCTTTTTGACCGACTCGCCGCAGACGTTGCACGTGAAGAAGACCATGTTGCCGTACTTGTTGGTGTCCTGGAGGGGGAGAAATCTCTGTAAATCCTTGGAAATTCAATTGAATTTGGTTGAATTTAGCGCCGGCGGAGGCCAAACACAACGCACGTGGGCATTAGAGTGACCGTATGACAGAAATACCACAATTACAGTGTTGGTAAGCGAATAATTTCAGGGATGCGAAATGAGAAGGCTTAAAATTTTAAATTAATTAATAAATTTAATAATAGTTTTCAGATAGATTAAATAAATAATCAAATAAAGTTTTTTAAGAAAATTAAAATAAAAAAATAAATAAAAAAGTAAATAAAAAACGATTTAAAATCTTTCTTGAAAAGACAATTTTTCAAAATTTAACTTATAAATTTTGCTATTAAAAGATATTTTTACCATGGTAATATTTATCTGCTATATTACTAAGGTAAAACATATATTTGTATATGCTATATTACCGTGCTAAGAATATATTTTAATTGGAAAATTTATAAGTTTTATTTTAAGAAATCGCATCTTTGAGAAAGATTTAAAATCAGAAAAAAACCTTAATACAAGCAAGAAAATTTACAAAATTATTAGTTTCTCTACTTTCAATTGCTATGAATGTATCGCATCATCTCTAAAACAAGTTCCATCTCTAATACACAGTTTCACCTCTAGACGCAACAGCTGTTCGCGGGCACGTTATTGCCGCCGTCGACGAAATACGAATGTTTTTGTTGAAATCCGCGCGTGGGCCTCTTTACAGTTCTCTGCGCACTCTAAAGATGAGCAGCTCGGTGGAAGCCACCTTGGCCTCCGCCACGGATCCCCTAACGGGTCCCCGCTACGAGCGGGAACCGAATGTCTTGAGGAAGAAGCTGGCTTCGGTTGTGCCCGGTTCCGTGAATCTCCAAATCCTTGGTGCCGGCGCCAATGGAGCACCTGCTGCCGTTTACCTGTTCACCGACCAGGCGCGTTACCTGTTCAACTGCGGCGAGGGAACCCAGCGGCTGGCCCACGAGCACAAGACGCGGCTGTCGCGTCTCGAGCAGATCTTTGTGACGCGTAACACGTGGGCGACGGTGGGCGGTCTCCCAGGCCTGGCGCTGACCATCCAGGATGCAGGGGTGCGCAACGTGGGTCTCCATGGACCACCACATCTCGCTCCCATGCTGCAGTCGATGCGACGCTTTGTGGTGCTGAAAAACCTTCAAATGCAGACGATTGACTGCTCCGAAGGCGGCTGCTTCGAGGATTCTATCCTTAAGGTGGACTCACTGCCGCTAATAAGCTCAGAGGATCCGGAGAAGAGCGTCATCAACTACATTTGTCAGTTGAAACCGCGTGCCGGCGCTCTTAACCTCGTCAAGTGCGTGGAGCAGGGTGTGCCTCCAGGTCCTCTTCTGGGGCAGCTTAAGAACGGCCAGGACATCACTTTACCAGATGGCAAGGTGGTCCGCTCAGTCGACGTCACCGAGCCCAGTGAATCGGCCCTGTCCTTCGTTTTCCTGGATGTTCCCAGTGAAGAGTATCTGCCAGGACTTCTAGCCCAAGCTAAGCGCCTTAAGGAACTGGACGAAGAGCAGCTAACCAAAGTTCGCCTCGTTGTGCACTTTACGCCACATCCTATTGCCTCCCGGCAGGACTACAAGCGCTTCCTGGAGGAGAACTTGCCTCCAGGCATACAGCACATCCACTTAAGTTCCCCGCACAACCAGTTTTCTGGCTATGCTGCTGCCCACCGCATCCAGCATCAGTTGCATCAACTTGCCCCTCACGTCTTTCCCCTTTTGGGTGAGTCGATGCCTTGCCAGAGCCAAAAGCTGAGTCAGAACCTCAAGAAAACCAAGCTGGACGAGACGGACGAGAGTGATAAATCGGAGAAGGTGGAGGAGGAGTCGGAACAGGGTGTAGTCTCCATGAGCAGCTTTCATTTGAGGCCAAAAAAAGGTGAGCTAAACCAGTCATTAACTTTTTAACAAGAAAACTTTATTACAAACCATTTTCCCTTAGGTCTGGATCGCACTCTGGAGGCCAAGCTAACGCCCGAGGAGTACGTAAAGGAGACGCATGCCGTGCCTGGCTTCACGGAGCTTTTAGCGAAATTTAAAGAAGAGTACAGTTTTCCTGCCCACTCTGCCGAGAGCTACCCGAAGATAATCTTCCTGGGCACGGGCTCCTGCATTCCCAACAAGACCCGCAACGTCAGCTCCATTCTGATCCAGACTGCTGCCGAGTCCTTTGCTTTGTTGGATTGCGGTGAGGGAACCTACGGCCAAATTGTACGACTTTATGGTGCCGCCAAAGCGGAACAGATACTCCGGCAGCTTCAAGTGATATATGTGTCGCATCTGCATGCGGATCACCACATTGGACTGATTGGCTTGCTCAGAGAAAGGCGGCAGCTCGAACCGAAGACGGAACCACTGCTTCTGCTGGCACCGCGACAAATCGAACCCTGGCTGGAGTTCTACAACCGCCAGATTGAGCCCATCGAGGACGCCTATACTCTCGTGGCCAATGGTGAACTCCTGGCCAGTCCGCTGACCGGTGAGAGAGTGGAACCCCTGGGCATCACCTCCATTGCCACCTGCCTGGTGCGACACTGTCCAAACTCCTTTGGAATAAGTCTTACTCTGGCAGCGAAGTACGAAAATGAACCCATCAAAATTACATACAGCGGCGACACTATGCCCTGCCTGGATCTGGTCGAACTGGGACGCAATTCCACGGTGCTCATCCACGAGGCCACCATGGAGGACGACCTGGAGGAGGAGGCGCGCTTCAAGACGCACAGCACCGTGTCGCAGGCCATCCAGCAGGGTCGCACTATGGGAGCTCGGCACACGATCCTCACGCACTTCTCGCAGCGCTACGCCAAGTGCCCGCGGCTGCCCAGCGCCGAGGATATGCAGCAGGTGGCCATTGCCTTTGACAATATGCAGGTGACCGTCGAGGACTTGCAGCATTATCACAAGCTTTATCCCGCGCTGCTGGCCATGTACGCCGAGTACACGGAGGAGCTGGAGCAGCGGGCGGTGAAGCGGGAGCTCAAGCAGGAACGGAAGCGGAAGCTGGCACAAACGTGATGGTTGGTCGTCGGGGGAGCAGGATAATTTATTCAAGGAGCTAGCTATTGTTAAACTAATATTAGGGAGACACTATGGTGTATGTTAAGTTTAATGATATTACATTCTGAAATGTAACGGGGAAACAAAGCGATAATATATGTAGTTTTATTATGTAAAAGAGGTACTATAACTAAATATGTTTGTTAATTTGTGCTTTGGGTAAATGATTGCATTATAATATGGTTTTTATAATATTAAAAATGATTAAATACCTTCCCAAGTTTCTCTTAAATAAATAATCCATCTAGAACCTTCACATAATATTTTATTTCCATTTAAGTAATCCCATTTTAAAGCCCCCCAATTAACACATATTTCAAATGTTTTTAGTTTCTTCTTTAGTAAATTAATGCTTTGTTTAAATGATTGCATTATAAAAGGATTTTTATAATACACATTCCTAAATACCTTCCCAAGTTTCCTTTAAATAAATAATCTCTCTAGAACCTCCACAAAATGTTAATTTTAAAATAACCAAATCCCATTTTAAAGCCCCCAATCAACACATATTTCAAATGTTTTTTAGTTTCTTCTTTATTTACTAAATACGCTTGCAACAGTGTCTGTGTAATAAACGCTTGTTTGTAATGATTATAAAATGGTTTCTGCTGGTTCGGACTCGACAATATCATCATAAATAATAGAAATAATTATCAATAATAATAGTCCCCATTGCCGGGACTCAACAAGGGGCACAATTGGGATCTTAGCACTTGTTTCATATTATTTTCTCTTTATTATATTTATTTTTTTATTTCGTGTTTTTAGTCATTCAAATTTCAACTTTAAGGCACTTTAGTTCAACGGTCTCCACTAGCTTCTTCTTCAGTATCTTTTTTTTGCGATTGATTTTTCTTTTTGGAAATTAGCTGTGACTAGTTAAAATTAGTAGGTAAACGACAAAATATATATATGTATGATCTTAATTAGGTTCCTTCCATATTTGGTGTGTGTGTGTGTAGGTTGTGTGGGTGTCTCGGAGTGGGGAGGAGGGTACAACTATTCTGGTTAATATTTTTTGCTTTGTTATTTTTTTTTGTTCCATAAATAAACGTAATTCCAACATTGATATAATTAATGATCTGTTTAAAAATAAATAAATAGCTTTAAATTACGGCAAAACGAAAGCAGCAGAATTAGCAGGATAAGAATTATTCAACAACAACATAAAATAATCCAGTTAAACCAAATCAGAATTAATCATAGAACTGCCTTCGCCCCGGCCACGCTGATTCCTCCTCGTATTAGACTACAATTCATAAAATTCATTAAGATTAGAGGATCATCCGCCCTAGGCCCGTTCCACGTAGTTGCCGGGGAATGTGCCGAAGCAGCCGGTCCTCTGCGAGGTGCCCACGAACCAACCGTCGTCGCACTTCTCCAGCACATGGACCACATCGCCCTCGAGCAGCTCCAGTTCGTCGGAGTTCTGTGGCCGGTACTTGTACAGGGCGCGGTACCTAATTAGAGGATATTATAATTTTTAATAAGATCTCTCTAAAAAATATATTTAGTTAGTCCAGACTTACGCCAATGGCTCCGAGCTGGTGTCCACATGAAGGGCGTCCGTCTTGTGAATCGTTCGCGTCTCCTTAAGGATGCCATTCGGGGGCTGGGCTCCGTTTTGCGTGATCGTGTTGAACTCATTGTTGATGTTTGTGCGCAGCACATCCAGATTGGGACGCAGGTTGGTGGTGCTCTGACTGCTGATCACGGTGGTTGTCCTGGCCGCAATATCCTCGGCACCGATGTCGGTAAGTACCTTATGGTATTAATAATATTAACTATTCAGATAAGCTTTGATCTAGGAAGACTTACCTCCACATAGGAGACTGGGAAGATGCCCTTCCTGTTGGCTATCTTGCCCTCGAACCAGTTACCATCCACGCGACGCGTCAGGGTCACCAGTTCGCCCTTGTTCAGGGAGAGCTCAATGCCGGATTGGGCCTGGAAGTTGTATTTGGCACGGGCCTGGCCCTCCGAGGGTCGCTTCGATGGCGTGCGGGCACCATCACGGCTGACAATCTGGAATTTTTTTGGGAAATTTGTCCAATTAAAAGTGCTTTCGAAATCCTAATTAAGTTCAAAATAAAAAAGGGGTGTTTTCATTATCTACAGAGTTTTCTATCAGCAGTGTGCCCCTTTTCGGATTTCGGTCAATTTTCTTCATACAATTTGATTTTTCACATTCCAAGATTATTTTTCAATGACTCAATTAACTTTATGACTCACAATACGTAGACCTCGCATCTGAACTAAATTTTAGCAGTAAACAAGTATAATTTTCGAAGAAATTTGAATCATAAATATTTATACACGAAACCGGAAGACTTTTAACACCTCAAATATGTTACAATTTGATTTGTATTATCTTATATCAAGCTGTATTCTTTCTTAAACAAAATCTCCATTATTTTGTAGATATATAACCACTCACCTCAACATAACTGGCTGGAAGCAGACCAATCATTGCATTGTGCTCGCCCTCGTACCAGTTGGCATCGATCTGCCGCCTGATATAGATGGTGTCGCCCTTGCGGAAGGATAGCTCCCTAAAAGCATATTAATTAGAATTTATCCTTTTAAAAAGAAAGGTATTTAAAGTATCCTACTTGGAGCTCTGTCCCTGGAAGTTGAAGAGAGCCCGGGCCACCGTCTTCGGGCCCACCAGCGACTTGAGGGTCACGTCTGTGGGGAAGTCATCGTAGCGATTGAGGGCAATGGGTGACTTCTGCGAGGGCGTAAAGTTGTCCGTGTGGCGGCGCGAGTTCATGTCCTGCAGCTCCTGTAGATACTTGCGGCGTCGCTCCTCCTGGTAGAGCTTCTGCATATGCTCCGCTTGGCGTATGGCTAGTTCCTCCTCCGGCACGTTCTGGCGCTGCTCATGCCTGATCGGGGTCTTGAAGTGGATGTTCACGTCTGTGGCATAGTAACGATTGGGAGACTCTGTTCAGAGGAGAGGAGCACAAAAGCGGCGGAAGGCGGGTTAGGCTGAAGCTCAAGCGAGGTGACTAAATATCTGACGGGTTGGTTCCTTTCCAGGAGCAGAGGGATTACTCATTTGAATTGCTATTTTTATGCGATCTTTACACATAAATATTTTCTTAAGGCACTTGAGTCAGGGTAAGGTTTTTATAATAAGAGTTGATAAAAAGGGAAATATGATACCAGTCATGGGGATTATTATTTGTATTATTTGTTTATTGGAAGAACTCTTCCCATCTTTATTCGAAATTATTAAGGAACTCTTCCTCTACTAGATCTACGATCTTAAAAAGATATTCCTATAGAATTGATTATTCTATAAGAGAAGGGCTTTCATAAAAAATAAATTGAATCAAGTTCAGGACCTATTACTTTTTTAAACAAACCCTTTAGTATGGTATCTTGTCTTTAGATTACCTTACTATTTACTGTATCTTTAACATGTTCTTTTTTAGTTTTTCACATAGTTTCATATTTCCTTACTACTTTTATTAATAACCTTTTAGTAACGAACCCATTTTTCTCCCGAGTGTTCTCGATGTTTACCCTTAGAATAACAAAGTGTTGTCGCCTTTGTCTGCGTCGTAAGATGATCTAACCGCAAATGCTCGTTACTGCCGCTTCTGTTACGAAACACTGGCTTATCTGAGGCTGGGGCCGAGCACATATCTGTCTGCCAATTGGTAGGCAAATAAACAAAAATAAACAGCGCCATCCACCTGATAACCCCCCCGGTAATAAGTGGCCTTCCACAATCTCCAATTGAATTAGAGAGAGAATGAGCCGCAATGGAGATAATTCGTCTGCTAATTGGAGGCCTGAGGAAAACTCCAAGCTGGAAGACTTTTCCGTATCAGTGTGGAGCATCTCGAGTTATCTCGGAGTAAAAAGTTCGCATTAAATTGCCCCGATTCCATTCGATTCAATTGATGGAAACTGTTGCCTTAATGGAACTGCGCAGCGGGAACTTGCAGGAGATGATAAAGATGGAAAACAACTCGGCTTCCATTGACCCGATTTGGGGGAAATCTCTCAAGGGGAAACCTCTGGAGGTGAGAGGTGCGGCTGCACAAATATTTGTGCGGCAAATACGCCATGAGCCGCAGAGCATTGTCTTTGGACAACAACAATTAACAACCGCTTTGTACGTGCTTTTTACGCCGAGTCAGTGAAGGAGGAGCAAAGGGGGGAGGAGTGGCAAGAGCGGTTTAATTGACACTCGGGGGATTTTCACTTTCACTGATTCGCTGCGGCACATTTTTTGCCAGCGTTTGAAAGTGCTTTGTGGAAACGGGGAAAATGGTATTCCGAAGGCACTATCAATTTGATATGGTTATCTGCAAAGCTTTCTTTAGTATTCAATAATATTTATTACTATCAAGATTTCATGTACAATTAATGCTTTAAATAGCAAATATCTGAGAAATATCTCGCAGATACTTTATGTATCTTCAAAGTCTTGTATGCCTCTTTTTAACACTTTTTTTCAATGCTAAAATATGCATTTAAAACCCGATTTGAATATGTTAGTTATGCTTGGCAAACTCTGCCGTTTTTCATCTTTTACTGCTTGCTTTACACTTTTAGATACAAGATACACTGTAGCCTTTCAAGGCTTTTCCTTGCATTTCACGCTCAATTAACTCTTTAAATGCTTTTCTTGGCTATTTCCCCCTTTTCTTGGGGCAGCTCGCTCATTAGTCACAACAATCAATCAGAATTAGAATCCGAATCGAAGGCTAAGGCAATTGCCTGATAAAGCTACGGAGAATCGACGAACAACAACAACAAACACAAGCTACACGCTTCACTTGAGGGAACGAGACGGGGTGACAGAAGACAGGAGACGGGGTGGAAGAAAGAGAGGGAGGGAGAAGACTCTTAACCGACTTTACCGTAGCACGCGTTGCGCTCAACTGAAACCGAAATCGAAATCGAAACTGAATGGCGCAGCCCCAAGGCAGCTAAGCACTGCACAGAGAAAGAGAGGGAAGGAGCAGAGAGAGAGATTTAGAGAGGGAAGACCAGAAGACGAAGCTTCGGGAGACTCTGTCGACTCTCCGCCGGCTGAGTAATTCCCAGAGATAGCGGCGTTTGTATTACTACGAGTTCCGTTTTGTGGCGGCGCCTCACGTTTAATTGCTGCGACAGTGGGGTGTGTGAATCTCAGGTACAGTGGGACTAATTAGAAGAAATTTGCGGAGAAATTATTTTTTAGTTCTTTCTGAGACATGAAAAGTTAAGTTAAATTAAATTTGATCACATAAAGTAACAGCTGCTAGCTTAAATAAAAGTAAAGTATTATTGAAATAAAAGCTTCTATACAACTAACAAACTTTGAATTCATATAAAAAATAAATTTAGTGTTTGTACTTTAAATTTCTTAACTTATTTTGACTGAAATTTGAATCTTGTTTTTAGAATTTTAGAATTCTAAACTGATTTTATCGAAAATTTGATTACATAAAAATACCTATTCTATAATTCCCGAATTCTCAACTTGTTCTAATTATAATTAAAATAAACACTTTTATCTAATTTATACTAACACTAATTAATACTAAAAATTTCAAAAAAAAAAAGTAAAACAAGGCCATAAGCTAAGAGTCAACTAACTTTTAATGTCTAACTGATATCAGAAACATTGATAAATCAATTATACATATAATGTGTAGTTATATCTGCTAACTTGTTTTATTTATAGTTTCCTAAAGCCCAAGCAAGTTCGATAACCACTATCTTCTTTATTTTTTATCAAGTAAGCATTAAAGTATTTCCCCTGACAACCTGATAAGGCCCACTGTGGCTTCCTCATCTTGATCGTAGTAAAAAAGAGAGCTTTTCCTTACACTTGCTCACACAGCCTCTAGCTTTTATCAACGACTTTGGAGGTTGAAACGTGAGGAGCGTGCTTTGCTTTATCGCGCTCTGTTTCTCTGTTTACGCCGCTCTCTCTCTCTCTCTCTCTCTCAGGTGATAACGAGTTTTACTTTTTTTGCAAAAGAAAAACCGTGAGAAAGTGCAAAACAGGAAGGTCGCTTAGTCAAATGAGAAAGTGCACAGAGAGTTGGGCGGCGGAAGGTGGCAGATGAGAGCCCAGAGGGGGTTCAATCGATCGCTTGGCTTTCTTTTATCTCTCGGGGGGGTCTATGGTACCGCTCACCAACATTTGCGGTTGTCTTGTTAACTGCTTGTTTTGGCGTTAAAATTGAGTGTTAATTTCTGGGAAGCGCTTAACACCTTGAGAATGAGTTTAAGAGAACTTAGTCAAGATTGATTAATATGCACATTGTCTAAAGAGAGTTCGGAGATTAATAATCCAAATTAGATCAGATTATTGAGCGAAATATAACCACCTTGTTGTCTCTATTTATGTATCTTCTTTTTCTATCTTTTTAAGAAATATGTACTAACTGCTTGGCCATTGCTGTTGCCGCTGCTGATACCTCTGCAATCGCTGCTGCTGCTGCAAGTGTTGCTGCTGCTGATATTGCTGCTGCTGCTGCTGGAGTTGCTGTTGCTGCTGCTGTTGCCAGAGCAGCAGCGGCATGGAAGCTCCAATGGCATGCTGATTGGCCAGGTACGCCTGCCTTTGGTTGGGCTGCGGAGTGTGGGGCAGTCCCACCACGTGGTAGCCACCTGCAGCACTACTCTGGTAGTGCGTAGGAGGCGGTGGTCTTAGGGGAGCCTCGTATCCCTGACGATGGACCCAGAGGATTTTGCCACAGTTGGGTATGTCGCACACACTGTCATGGGGCAAGGAACCATTGTTATTGCCGCCACTGCTCTGTGGCCTTTGCCAGGGATTATCGTTAATCTCCGAGCTGCGCCACAAGTTCTGTGACTCAGTAAATCTGTTGTTGTCGTCATCGTCATAGTCCAAGTCCAGGTCATTGCAGCTGCGATGCAGCTTTTGTCGCCAGTGGACGGCCTTGCTCTTGGAGTAACTGGAGGATTGGCTGCGATGCGGAGCCAAAGTTTGATGGATCATGGTGCCGGTGCAAGAGTTGCATAAGGAGACCGGATCCGAAGCATTTAATTTGGATTTTTCTTTGCTTTCCGAGCGGAGCGCAGGCCGAAAGACACGTTTTTTATTGGCACGGAAAAGTGGAACTGAACTAACGGCCGCGACAGGTACCCCCGACGTGTCTGTTCCCAGTTTGTTTTGTTGACGGCATCGTCTTGGCCATGGCAACGCCACCACTGCACGCGCCGGCAAGGTGAGCCAGTAGCCACCCCACCAGCAGGCAGCACCACCCCCTGGAACAGGTGAACGAAAGAAAGGAGGAGGACAGGTGGTGGCGGCTGGTGAGCTAAGCAGGTCAGAGCCGTCCGCGTGGCCGGCGTTTTCATTGGTGATATCGATTAATTTGGTCAACCGAGGCGCTGGGCGCACCTTCAAAGCGAAATTGCAGCAATTGCGGAAATTACCCATCGTTGCCGCAGTAAAAATGCTTTTAGCAAAAGGTTAACGAATAACAGTAGCAGCAGGGGCGTACTTAAGATACCCAAAAAAGGGGCAGGATAATAGGATAAAAGTTAAAAAGAGAGTATATCTCTGTTTAAGTTACTTTAGAAAAAGGATCTCTTACCACTGGGAGATATTATTGCACTATTTTTAAGCCTTATGTTAAGGATATTTCCTTTTTGGCCTTTAGCTAGCTCTGGCAAGCCTTTATCTTGGTCACTCACCTGATCCGTCGACGGTGTCGGTGTTGTACGAGAAATCGTAGGCGGAGAGCCCCTTGACTGGCGGCTGGGGGGGAATGGGAGGCGCGTTCGGGTCGAGATCTGCGCCAAGGATTTACAGATAAGATTCGAGTGAAAGGGATAATTTGGAAATCAGTTTAAGGACCAATTGCAGGGGAGAGTAACCAAAAGCAGCAGCACTAGCACTACGGGATCAGGCCAACGACCAACGAAGCATAGATTAGAGGGGATTGCCCCAGTTCCCAGACCCACCCTGATACCCACTGCTCCCTGGAAGTTGTTATAGTTAAAAGTCACCTTTAAAAGTCACCGCCAAGGCCTTCTTCATACGCTCCAGGGTTCCATTGGCAGGAGGCGGAGGAGGAGCCTTCTTTGTAGTCTCTGCGCCTTCGGGCACATAGCGCGCCTTCGGACGATGCTTGTTGGGATCGAACTTCTGGTTGGCGAAGATGTCCCTCATGCAGCTGGTCAGCCGGGAGCCCAGCTGGTGACTCTTCGATCTGGCCGGGCGCGGTGGTGAAGTGGAGCTGGCCCTTGCCACCACTCGCTGTGGTTTCCTTGGCAGCACTTCCTCTGGCTTCGAGGGCTGCGGATGCTTGTGGGCCACCCAATCCGCACTCAGGTGCGGCGAGATGTCATGGACATCCCGCATGTCCGGATGCGAGGTGGACAGGTAGCTCTGGGTCGGCGGCTCCGGGGACTCGTAGCGCATCCTCAGGCGCTCGAAGCAGTGACTGTTGCTGCTGACACTCCGCGTGGGACTCGCTCGTACTGGCAGCTCTCGCTTCAGGGCCGCCGTCTTGCTGATGATGTCTATGTGGGGCATCAGGCGATCCTGGGCGCTCCGCTGGCGCCTTCTGCCGCGCTCTGGCGAGGGTGTGGCGCCACGCAACTCAAACTTGTGCGTCAGACGCGGCACATCGCCGACGGCAGCTGGATGTTCCTCCTTTGACACCGCCTCCGTAGCGGTGTCCGGGGCGTCTTTGGATCCCGCACTCATTTCGGGATCGCTGCGCGCCCTCCGCAGCGAGCTAAGCCCAAAAAAATCACGCCGCTCGCTGGATTGCTCCCGGGACTGCTCCCCGGACTGCTGGATGCTCTCGAAATGCTGTCGCATCTTGCGCACCTCGCCGGTGTAGACCCGCTGCAGGTAGGAGCTGGAGCAGGCGGAGACCTGCGACTGCGGCGACAGGCTGCGCGAGCGGTAGTAGGAGTCCGAGTAGAGCTCAAGACTGGCGTCGGCGGGTTCCGGTGACCCGTTCCCAAAGCTGATAAGCTCGGTATCGTCGGGCGGACGATCGGGCGGGCTGTGCAAGTGAAAATTTACCCGGGCCGCTGGACGCTCGCCAAAGACGCCGCTCAGATCGGTGAGGGAGTTGCTCAGCTCCTGGTGGTGGTGGTGGTGCTGCTGAAGCTGCCTGGCTCGCTGGCGCTCCTGCATGTTCTGCTCGATGAGGCGCATCACCTCGGCCTCGTCGGGCGAGGAGTCTTCCCTGGCATGGTAGATGGTCTTGGGCGGCTCATCGAACTGGCGATCTTCAAAGTACTGGATCTTTTGGTTTATGTTCTCGGCCGGCTCACGGGTATCCTCTTTGGGTTCCTTTGGAGGCTCCTTGCTAGAAGGCTTTCCCTTTGTCTCCTGACTGGGTGCCGCCTTGGGGCGAGGTGGCACTTCCGGTGGCTTTGAGAGGGTCAACTCTGCATTCTTGGCTGCTATGGCGCCGCGTGTTTCCCTGGCCACCACTACAGGAGATTGGCTCCGGGTAGCTCGGGGCAGTGTCTGGTTGGCCTGCTGTTCGTCCCGCTTGCGCTGCACCGGCCCCAGGAGTTGCTCCTTGGAGATGCTCGAGTTGCAGCGCACCTTCAAGCCGTTAGGACGAGATCCCTTCTCCACGGTGACCACGTACTGCTCCTCAACGGCTGGAGCCTGTCGGTTGCCCGAATAAATCTCGTTCAACTGCTGGGTGATCTTTTTGATCTGATCCTTGGACAAAGTGCTCACCAGATCGTTGTCCAAGTGGCGCTCTGGCTCGAGTTCTGATTCAACCTCAACGCGATGCTCCAGGCTGCTGGCCAGATCTGCCACGGTGTTGCGCCGCCAGTGACGATGCACTGGCTCCGATTGCAGCTGCTGCTGCTGTCGGAGGAGGTTCAGCTGCTCGAAGTTCTCGCGCAGATCCTCCACGGACTTCTTCTTGGCAATCAAGGATTGATCTGCCTCCTGGCGCCACTTAAGGGAGTCCACGTCCTTGGAGCGGTAGTGGAGATCCCTCTGCTTCTGGTCGTCCTGCAGCTTGCCCACCAAATATTGGAGCTCCTTTTCTGCTCGCTCATGAAGACGCACCTTGCGCCACTCGTCAAAGTCCAGGAGCTCGGCATCCTTTCGCAGTGGATGGAAGCTGCTCGAGGAGGTGGCTCTCTCCAGCTGGCCCACTCGCTCCAAGGTGCTGTAGAAGCGATTCAGTTCGGTGAAGCGTTCGCAGTTGTTGCGATACCGACAGCTCGGGCTATGCCGCTCCAGGTGGGTCAACGAGGTGGCACTGTGGGCCAGCTCTCCGCACTGATAGAGACCATTGGCTGGAGCGGGCGTGGCTCTCCTGCCGCGTTCATCAGCGCTGCTTAAACTGCTGGCCCTGGCCACCGCCTGCTCCTTGTCCTTGGAGCGAAGACTGTCAATGCGACGACGGGAGGGTGAACGCACCTCCCGGTTGATCTGCGGGACACGCACCTCCCTTGTCGGGGAGAAGCGACGTTCCTGGCTCAACTGAGGGGACAGGGGGCGGGCTATGTCAGTGATTGCTACTGGTTTTGTGGGAGGACGCTGGTCCTTGCCCTCGTACTTCCACACCAGGTCCTCGATGCAGGGCTGCTGGATCGGGATCTGACTCGTGAAGTCGCACACATCCTCTGGAACGAACTTGTACTCCTGCGGCAGGGACATGGCCTGCTTGGCATTGTAGTCATTCCAGAAGTTGGTCTTCTCCCGCACCGACTCGCTGTAGGAGTGAACGGTCACCGGAGGTGGTGGCTTGGCAGCTGACTTTCCATTCTGACGCTTCCGCGGAACGTGACCCTCGCTGCGGCTGCTCTGGAGAGGAACCAGAGCCTTGGAAGCCGAACCCCTGGACTTGCCCACATAGGTTTTGGGCGGTGCTATGGGCACATACTCCGTACGCACCAGGGAGTCAATGGAGAAGGTGGAGTTGCTCCTCGGCAGGCTGTCATTGGAGCCCGTTTTGGCCTGTCCCTTTCCTACCTTGGAGGATGATTTCCTCAGCGAGCGAGTTCCACAGTCCAGGAGCGTCTGGGGTCGCACTTGTGGGAAGCACATGGTCTGACGCGTGGTGGTGCTCACCGTGGTGTGACGAAGTCTGGGCAAGGACTTGCTTCGGGAAGTGGCATACGAACGAACTGCCTCCCTTACCTCTTGGGGGGACTTCAAGGAGGGATCCCTCAGGATATTGGTGCTGGCCTCAAAGTTGGTTCTATTGGCCGGCAGGGTGTTCTCCAGTCGCTTCTTCTCCTCGGCGAAACTTCGCTCCTTGGAGATGCTCCTGCCAAAGGCCACCGGACTGCGGCTGGAGTGACGCAGGGCCAAGAGGCGAGCGGGACGTCTGCCAGGACTGGAGGACCTCAGGCGGGACTGCTGCTGCTGCTGCTGTTGCTGCTGCTGAACCCGACGGGTGAGACGGGTCTCCTTGGTGGCCGTAAGGGTCTGCAGGAGAGTGGACACCGCTCCGGCTGACTTGGAGCGACAAATCGGTTCGCGACGCGAGCAACTCGAGGTGGCCACCTTCCTCAGCGTAATGGTGGACACGCCCGAGGCACTTCCATTCGGCGGCTGGAAGCACTGCTCATGCCTGGACTTGGAGGCCGAGCTCAGGACGCGCACCGTGCTCTTGGTGCAGCTGGACTTGCGGTGGGGCGGTCTTGGCGGTGGTTCGTCCTGGGAAGCCTGCTGCTTCTTGCTCAGGGGAATGAAGGAGGGCAGAGTCTTCGAGAGCTGCGAAAACATCTTCGCAGGCTTCTTCTCCTTTCGCTGGGGCAAAATTTGAGGTGGCGGCGGCGGAGGCGGTGGCGGTGGAGGCGGTGGGATTGATGGAATTGGTGGTTTTTTCAAGGGTTCCTTCTCTTCCAGCTCTTCCAGCTCCTTGGTGCTCACACGAATCTTTGTGAGCGTGGGAGTGATCTGTATGAATTCGAACTCCTCCACAATTTCTTGAGGGAAGGCGAGAAATCAGTTTCGAGATTAGGCAGCCGCTTCTGCTGGGTTTGAGTGGTGCCTTGGGTGCCATTAACGGTGGTGCTTGTTTTTTTTTTTTTTTGGTGGCGCCCACATCCTGGTGGTGGGCGGACTAATACAACTTCAGGTGAGAGCAGTGAGAGTGGGTGAAAGGGGAAACCGGGGCAACTGGTGCCTTACAAAGAGCTTACAGAGTTTTCAGTGTACGATAGAAAGATAGATAGACCTTGGAACCAACACCGTTTGCAGGATTAGTGAGTAGAGTAGAGAGTAGCCCAGCGACTTATCACTAAGTTAGGTATTAGAAGGTAACAACTTTCCCGAAATAAAGGTAAAAAGAACTCGGACTCACCACGGGGCTTCTCGGGCGCTGGCTTGCGGAAGCCGAGCAGTGGAGGTTCTCCGCCTGCCTGGAGACTCTTGTAGGCCTGCCT
Source organism: Drosophila watanabei (assembly GCA_008042575.1). Lineage (NCBI taxonomy): Eukaryota > Metazoa > Arthropoda > Insecta > Diptera > Drosophilidae > Drosophila > Drosophila watanabei. Next base: position 24,694 of record VNJS01012801.1, on the reverse strand, counting down.
CTGTTCCACGGGACTCAGGGGACTGCTCACAGGTAGCTCCTTCTTGCGGAAGACCAGGTTCGAGTCGCTGGTGTAACCAGATTCCTTGGCCAGAGCTCTGAGGGATTACATGATCAGAAATGAACCAGGCTTGGAAAGAAGAGCTGCTTACCTGGACAAGTTACCTTCAGTATACAATGGCGAGAGTTTCGATTGTTCTAGATTCTAGAGAAGGTAAAGAAAAAGTAACAGAATTAGTCTCTATATTTAATCAAGTTAAAATTTGATCGAGTGGCTTCAATTAGTAGTTCTGGTGCCTATTTGCAATGATTCCTGCCTCGCTTTCTCAAGAGAAACTTACTCCGTTGCTGTCGAAATCATCAACGAACTCTATGATTATACGCGGGATGCGTGTATGCTCCCTAAGCCACTTTTTGCGAAGGATATGGATCAGGCATTACGGTAGGCAAGGAAAGATACAACGGTAAGCAGAGATAGATATTTGGGTTTCGGTTTAATTTAGTTCACGGAAAAACGGTCTCGACTAGCTCGAGTTTAACTCAATCGGAAGGTAAATAAACTAAGACTAAAGCTAGAAAGTATTATAAAGTAGAGATCATACCCCGTTAAAGATGTCCATCACTTCGTCCCACCACTAGAATTGTGAATAGAATAATTGCTGTGAGTTAGAATATTCGAGGCGAACTGAATGGCTGAGTGGGATGAATGGTGAGTGTGAAAAGTGCGTGAATATGAACCCAATTCGGGTAGCGAGGGGTTTTATTATGAAGGTGCAGAGGCAGGGGCAGTAGGGGTCGGTGCATTAGGCCAGTGAGGAGGCAACGTCTCGAAATGATGGTGTGACGACTTGGAGTCTTCCAAGATATGAGAAGCATCTTTCAATGATGAAGAGTTTGTGCATGTAATCAAATGTTGGGAGTTAGTCTCACTTACCTCCTTCTTTTCCTTCTCGGAAACCGACGAGTGTCCTGTTGTGTAATTCTCAATGCGGCCTGGCTGATTCTTGTACGAGTTCTGCGCTGACTTTATGGGATTTGGCATAGTACCATACAACCTGGAGTTTAAAAAAATATTCTAACAATTCTTTTATGGAGTCTTGATGTATATACTCACTTCTCGTCCTGATTGAGGTTGCGCACATTGACAGCCGAGGACACGGACTGCACACGGTGCGGATTCTGGGTGCGGTACCTCACGGTGGAGTAGTCGGAGTCGTAGTTGGGTTCGGGCTCGGACACGTATCCGTTGCTCTTGTACGAGGGACGGGCTGCGCGGACACAGAAGCTATGATTAGTCGGGGTCATATCTTGGGATATAAGGAGCATAAAGCGGTTTCTCAAGCTCTACAAATCATAAACATTACTTTGTCTCGGTGGTGTACTGGCGGACATGATGTTAGCGTTGTTGTTTTTTTGAGGTTTTGCGTTGGGTGTGAGTTAGGCCTTATAGTAGGTTAGTCTTGAAATTTAGTAGAAGCTTCCAAAATTGTCAAATGAGCTAGACACGGGAACATGAGAGAAATCAAATGTAGATAAACCAAATAATACGGCATGCAGGTAAACCAAATAATAATATAAATAGGACCCACTGAGTCCCTCTACTGTCTGCTGGAGGATACAGGACTCAGTCTATATGAACAGGCGAAAGCGGGTAATTAGATGGGAGAGACTACTAGGGGATAGCGTAGTTTATAGATCAAAGAATCACCTCTGGGACACTTGTAGCGAATCACGAAATCATCTTGAGGCGAAAGCGAATGGGAGAATGAGAAACGAGTGTTTTTTTTAGAGGAGGATTCCAGATTTCAGACTGAAGCATTTATAGGGATTATTGGAGGACTTGGGTATGGATATGGGAATGGGAATGGATATAGGAATATTCAGGGAGCTTGTAATGCTTCAGACCAAGGGATATGTGTTTAGGAAATTTACCGCCGTTCTTCTGCTTGTGAATCGTCTGATACAGACGCTTGTACCACTCATGCTGATGCGGCTCCTGGACCTCCTGCATGTGTATAGGGATAAGGAAGATACTCGTATCAGATCGAACCACTCGAATCACCTCCCTTCCCCCCATTGTCTTTTACCGATCTGAGGATAATGGGCATTCCATCGTTGGTCACCGGACCGATGCCATCGTACTGCCTTCGCCCTAACTGTGCCATTTTCCGGGGACGATCGTTGCCCGTCTCCGGCTCGCTCATATACTCGTGCTTGACTTTGTAGACTGGAAACCGCAGATGGAGTTTTGGTTAGTTTTTGGTCTCGGTTGGGGTACTGTTTCGGGTTCAGTTTGGTTTGGGTTTGGGTTTTGTTTTTTTCGTGTGGGTTAAAACGGAGGGCACAGACATCACAGCCACATTCAGTGTGTTGCATCGACGATCGTGAGCTCGCTTCACCGGGTCACTTGCCACGTTTCGGACTATACTTACTGACTTCATTGGGCCTGTAGGCTGGGCGACTGGCGTCGGACACTTGGCGGCGCACAAAGGGCCTCTGCAGCTCCGAGTTGGAGGCCGAGCGCTCGATCTCTTTTCAGGGGCGATAAACGATAGTGGAGCATTAGCGGAATCAAGCGAGAATATATCCAAGAGAGAAAACGAGAACAGAACCAGAAGGGCCAAGGAGGAGGGAACAAGATGTAAGATATAGTTGGAGAAACCAGAAAAAGGATAACCCAAACTCAAAGATATTGGTGAGATAATATATGACACACTTTGAGTAAGGATTACACCTTTCACTTTAGAGAAAGGATCTTCATCAAGGGTCTGAAAACTGTGGATATAGTACTTTTGATTTTGTCGGAGACACTGGCACTGGGCGCCACGGGACCAAAGTGTCCGGAGCAGTCGGTTTCGGCGTAGTCCGAGTTGGAGTTGACAGAGGCTCTGCCGGGACGCGGACCTACAGGTGGAGCACCCTCTCCGTTGGTGTACGACCACGGCGGGGTCGTTGTCGTCGTCGATGGTTGGTTCTGCTCCTGCTGGTGCTGCAGGGCCGTGTAGCGACGCGGCAAGGTGGGCGACTCGAAGCGGACGGGACGGAACTCCTTGCGGCCACTGAGAGCCGGCGACGGCTGGGGCGTCCACACGGGCTGGGCGGGCGGCGGCGGGGGCGGAGGTGTGGCCGAGGGCGCGGATGATTGATTTAGATCGCCGCTGGAACCGTAAGGTGTCCACACGCCTGTCGAGATGAGGGGCAGAGTTTCAGAAGGGTGAGCGGATAATGTGTGGGCGAGATGACATTTTCAGGGGCGCCGGCGAGTTCAGAGATTGAGTTTCCCCCCCGACGACATTTACACTTGTCAACAAATTCATGCTCGCTGGGCGCCTAAAAACCGCTGGTTCCCTCTAAAAAAAGCTTCTTGGGCAGTCAACAAACCGAATGCGAAGACAAATTGACAAACAAACATAGCGACGTAGAACAGCAATAATTAATACGACGGCGACCGAGGAAGCCGCCATTTGGCAGCCATTCAAAATTTGGCCAACACACAACGCACACACACACACACACACTCCGATTGGGAGTGTAAGGCGCTGGGTATGACTCATCGCATTTGGCGCATGATTAGCATTCACAAAAATACACACACATGAAGAGAGATGGTATAAATTTATATTCCCGAACCGTTAAAGAACCCAGCGAGGTGTGTCTAAAAGGTTGATCAAAGGTAGTACTAGGTTCTCTCTTGTAGAAGATAAAAAAATCTAAAAAGAAGCCTTTAGAGAAACTTAAACTCCTTTGAAATTAATAACTTTCAATTTGTATAGAAGATAAAAAAATAATTAAGACATTAAAAACACATTTAATTAAGGTCCTCCTATGAAATTCTGGATAATTATAATTAGATTTCTATGATAAAAGTATAAATATTCCTTCAGAATACTATAAATTTTAAAAAGGCAACTGAGGCAAACTAAGAAAACTTGTATTATTAAGTTAAAGAACACCTAAGAATTACTTAGAACTCTTTTAAATTTCAAATCAACCAGAGAACATCTTTAAGACAAAGCTTAGAAGATCTAGCTACCCGAAAATCCATTACAATTTAAATATTTTGAATGAAAAGTACTTGAGAAAAAATCTCCTTAATTCAGCTTCAATTTCTGAATTTAGAATTCAAGGATACAGATAAATAAGCTCAATTTAAATACAATTTATAACAGTTTCGTATGCCTCACAAGACTGACAACTTATCTAACTATTTTATCAGCAGCTAACCACTTGAAATCGTGATATATCTCTGATTAATCAGAATAAATTGTCTACAATTGTGATCTCTGTAGGACAGCATAATTTCGCAACTTGTTAAATAGCCCATGCGAGTTGTCTATGCAAGTTTGCATTGGGTCTAGCCAAAATCTTTCATTCTACAGATTTATTTGCCACCTGTAAAAAAACGAAAGCCACAAAAACAGAACACTCGGTCACAGATACACTGGCCGCAGTCGCTGCCAAAGATACAGATACAGATACAGCTGCAGATGTACAGATACAGATACAGATAGAGCTACGGATGCCCTAGGCGCGCTGCCTTCGAGACATTGACACGTATTTCGATGGTTTTTTGTTAGCGGATTTCTTTGGCTTTTCGCTGGTGACGGGTTGGTGGTAGTGGAGAAGGGGCAGCTGTTAGAGGTGAGGAGGGGGACGGGGGTGTGGGTGTAGGTGATGCTGCTGGTGGGCGTCCGCTGACGTCTTTATTCAATCAGCACTTAATTGAATTATACAATCGAATCAAAAGGAAATTTCTCCTTGCAAATGTCAATCAAATCCGCACTGAGTCACTGTGGCACTATCTGATGGCGTTACCTAAGACAGCGGATATGGATATATGCCACGGATATGGGATACACGGATTCACGGATTCAGATACGGATTTCGATTTCGAGAGCGTTTCTCTGATTGAGTTGCTGACTCCGCGCACGGCTCGAGGCGAACTGAATTTTGCGTGACTCGCCAGCGTCGAGCAGAGCTAAGAGCCCGGGAATGGGGATGGACTCGGACGCGGATTCAGATTCGGAATGGGAATGTGGAAGTGGAAGTGGGCACGGGCTGGGACAAGACAAAAGGCAAAAAACACACCCATTTGGCTGTTGGCTGCTCCTCCTCCTCTGCTGCTTACTCAGTGGCAGTCCCAGTCCCCAAATAGAAGATCAATTACAATTCTCGCTCACAGCTCACGGTGCTCGGTGCTCGATCAACCGAAGACAGGGGCAAGCTCGAGGGGGCAACGCCAATTATGCGTGCAATGCGAAATGGAACGGAAATGTGTGCGGCGGAGTACAGTGAACCTATTTAAAGAGCCAGCAACTAGAGTCACCCGAAAGTCACAACAAAAAGAGCCATCAGCCAGCTCTTCGGCAAAGCCAGAGACAAAAAGCAAAAAGCTGAAAATCCCAAACAAAAAGCAAAGCCAACACACAAAAGCACAAATTCGATTGGTTTGGCTTGACTTGGCTTGGCACTTCCGGTGGCCACTACGTACTACATGCTACATACTACATGCTGCTTGCTGCTCTCTACTTTAGAACAAATCAAACGGAAAATTCGAAAATCCCAAACCGAATTCGCTTGGAAAAATGTTAATAGTGGCACTTGAGAGCGAACTGGCGAGACACACCCGCAAGGAGCGCCCGCAGTCGAGCAGAAGTCGCATTTCGCTGGCTTTCGTTGTTCGAGGCAATTCATTTAAAATTTTATCGATTTGCGAACAAGAAAAAAGTTCAGGAAAAACAACTATGGGAGAGGTAAATTCACAGGGAGAAAATTTCAATAATTTAAAAACTACAAACTGCGACTTTTACAATTTGATTTAAGTTTCTAGAAGAAAACAGTTCAGGAGTTCTAACAAGTTAAAGGAAAATTTATATTATATTAGCTACAACATCTGTCTAACAATATTAAAAAAAATCTAGCTTCTTTTTACAAATTAACAAATTCATTTTATTTTTAACAATTTAAGAACTTCAGTGTCTTATTTAAAAAACTGGTGAACTCCCAAGTAATATAAGTATTTTTCTGAATAATATGTACTATTTCTTCTTTTCACAATTAAAAAGTTATCAATAATTTCAGGTAAATGTAATACTATTTTATTCATTTAAATAAGTTTTTTTTTATATTTTATATTTAAAGTAATTATTAAATTTCCCCCATTTTCTCTCTGTGTCCCCTGCAATGAGGGAACTTTTTAATTTTAACTCTGGACAGTTTGTAAAATGTTTTTCCAATAGCGGAACCCATATACTACTCTCTGTGGCCTTGTAAAATTCACACACACACACAATTGTGTGTGTGGGGAAAATAGTTCTGGAGGAGTGCCCATGGCCGGGGCATCGATGCAACCTGTCACCGATGGAACAACGGGAGTTGGTAGCCGGAGTTCCGAGACGGAGTGCGACCTGTCAGTCTAGAACTGGAAAATAGGTGCGGCTGGGCTCTGGCAAATTAAGAGCATTTCCTGAGTTGATTTATGTGGAATTTAAGGGGGAGAGAAAAAGGGGGAACTCCTCCATTTGGGGTTATTTATGGAGTGCATATTTGTGGTTCAGCCGGAACTGATTGGAAGTGCTTCAATTGGAAGCCAATGCGATTAATAAAAGAGATCATCATTTCAGGTAATTTATGGTGTTTTAAAAAATTGGTCATAAATTGAACGGTTATAAAGGTATCCCTGCTTCCTTAGCTGTTCTTAATAATAATTTTATGGCTTAAAAATCCTCTTTGGTGAAATGGTTTTAAAAACTAAGCCTCAAAAGATTTATTTGACATCATTAAAGGATTAACAAGACTGTTCTACTTAATTATTCAGCTTTGAATATAAATTTAGGCATTTTTCCTACAAATTAAGAACAAAATTTGCTTGATTATTCCCAAACAATTAGTATATTCATACATCTCTTCATCTACTCAACCACAAAAATTCTTTTCCAATTCCTATTATTAAGATCTCTTTTCAACAGATTGATAATCCCACCGATGGCAACGTCATCAAGCAAAATTAAATCGCTATACCAATGGCCAGCTAGCGATTCGTTCAAGTTCAACTGAATTTATACCGAACTATAAATTATTTTCACTCACTAAAAGTCTTGAAATTTATATTTTCCATTCTTTGGCATGGGCAAAAAAACCAACGCAGAAAAAAGCGAACGAAAAAATAAAAGGAGGAGTGGGGGAAAATTTTAAAAATAACAACATACAAATTAATGCTTTAAATAAATGTGTAGGAGAGATCGAAATGTTCCCAAAGCCAAAAGATAATGCCATCAGATGACGGCAATCAGGGAATGAAAGTTTTGATGGATTTGCGTACGCCCCCAAACGGTGCTCAAAGGGGTTTAACGGCGATCTTAGCTTCTGGTGAATGGAAAATGAGAAAATCTCGGCCAGAACAACATCAAATGGAAAACGATGGCGACATGGCGGAGGGTGGCCAGTACCTCCTCTCCGTGTTGATTCTATTTAGCTGAAATTTTTATTGGAGACTGTAAAAGGCGGCATGGCAGCGTGGGCGTCTAACACGAACGGGCGGCCAGCGAACAACAATTGAGAACATTGCAAATATTGTAATAAATATTCCATACTCTCTGCCTCCCTCGACTAGGACTTTACGTCATTTTGTATATTTAGCGCATGGCGCACCTCGTTCTCCAGCTTGGATTTTGGATTTTGGATGCTGGATTTTCCGAAAGATGTTTTCCTAAATCATGTGGAAATTTCAATCTGCCAAAGTGTGTGTGTGCACAATTAGCGTGCGAACTAATGTGAAATATTTAAAATAAACAAAAACGCCCAAAGGCCAAATCAAGTTCGGCACAAAAAAAAAGAAAACGATCTATAAATATGGGCCATAAATTTGGAAATGAATAAGTCAGCGGAAAGGTGGAAAGTTGACTCTGTCGAAAGATCCACTCAACCTGCCTCTGACACTCGGCGAATCATCAAAAGACGGCCCGCTGAAAACGTCATGTTTTGCCATTTGTCACACTTGTCGTGGGCGGCTACTACGGATGCATCCGTGCATCCGCCAGATACTCGCACAATTTACCTGAGCCTGGCGGCGCGCGCGCCTTGAATTTCGGCGCAAACATTGCGGCGGTGGCCGTGCCTGGTGTGTGCTCTGCAAAAGTGGAGAAAATGGCACACAACCAGATTTATGAATCGAGTATTGACTGTATTCTTCACTTAATTTCCACTTCACTTCACTGCACTCGGTATGCATCTCTAAGATACGCGCGCGTATCTCGTAGCTTTCACGGGAGAACACAAACAAATTCGTGGAATACAAAATACAAAATACAAAACACTCAACTAACCCTGCCCCATTTTAGCTGGTGAAAGAATATAGAAGGAGACTACTTCGTTTTGCTGTCTGATTTTCCAATTTTTTTGTGGCTTCCGACTTCGGGCTTTTCTATATCTTTTTCTTTCTTATTTTTTGGCTATTCTATTTTTTCTCGCCTGCTGACGCGCCTTCGCGTTGCTCACACGACTTTAACACGACGACGACTACGAAACGGTTTGAATTTTCGGCCAGGTTGCTTGGACTTTCGTCTCGAAAAACGTATTTCGGAAGCGAGAAGAACCCAGCAGCAGCCGAAAGAAAAATCTCAATTTGTGTGTGCGGCGAGCGCGCAGTGCCTAACAAATTTGTTGAACATCTCGCTGTTCTCGTTCTCCGATGAAATATCCAAAAAATTCGTATATATTCTTTCCCCCAGTTTTTCTTCGCCTAGTATAAACAACAGTCTTTTTTTTATGCTTTCGTAAACAGAGACACAGGAGGAGAGGAAGCTGAGAAAGAGAGAAAGATCTTTTGACTCAAGTGGGTCGTAAATTATGGACCCACTGCAGATACAGATACAGATAGAGATCGAGTTCGAGATAGGTATATGTTGGCTCCGAGTGTGGCAAGTGACCGCGAAGCCCTCACGTCGTATACGCAATGTGCTGTAAGAATACGCTCAAAGTTCGCTGCCTACTTTCGGGCAGGTGTGCGAAAATCAAAGTGTATAAATGTCAGAGGGTTAAAAATAAACTTAACATAATTACACGAACATATCAAAAAGATGGGGTTAACACATTTAGACAGATGAGAGGGGGGAGAGGTGGAGGGGAGGAGCTGGGGGTTCATTCTGACACACCATTCGCGTAGAGGAAGCCCTTGGCCAGCTGCAAGTCGCTGTCGATCTCCTTGAGCAGATCGCTCTCGGACCAGCTGCGTCGCTGGCGCTGCTGCTGCAGCTGCTGGGCGTTGAGCAGGAAGCGTGTCTGCTTGGGCGGGCGTGGTCGCAGCCGGACACCCATGCCCACACCCGTTCCCCTGGACTCTGGAGGAGATGCGTCTGCCTCGGATGTGGTGGCTCTGTCTGAACGATAGCATTCGGTTAGATCTTAGGCATCTTCTGGCCGTCTCTGTGCATTGCCTCACTCCCACTGTCTGCATGCATATAGTTGGAACGTACACAGAGAGAAAATGCGGACAATATTATTCTTGTTATGAGGGGGAATTCTATTAAATACAGTAGAAATTACTGGAAAAGAAAGTCAAACTGATATTTAAACATGCCTTTTCTTTAATCAAAATTTAGAAAATATGATTTAGAAAATATGATTTTGATTTTAAATTGTTTCGTTTTGTTTTCATATATTTTTTCTCAGTGCCTTCGCTCTAGCTCAATTGCCCCCGTTTTCGTAATTCTCATTTTAAACAAACGAATCGTCTGTCGGCCTGCACTCTGTGTCCATGCAATTGAATGGAATTAATTTAAAATTTCCGCATAATCGCAATTTCGCTTTCGCTTCAGCCAGTCTCTTGTCTTATTCTTACTTTTCGTTCTCATTTCTTGATTCTTGGGGATAAGGGAGGGATTTGGGAGGGAATTTGGATTTGAATTGCGATGCCGCGGTTGGGTTAAGCCGATTGCAAGCCCCCAGGGGACACTTGAGCACTCAGAGCCTCCTTGGACTTAGGCAGAAGCTAGCAAATTACAAAGCCAAATGATGTCTTAACTTAACTTAAGCATAGGATTAAGCAATTACTTAATTACAGAGCGCTGACAAGCCATTAGACAGGTTTGACATTAGTTCATTAATCAATTAAAAGAAGGAATATTTTATAATTAGCTTGGAAAATGTAGTCAACTTTGTGTCCTTCTGTCTGACAACTTCCCAGGACTTTATCTCGTTTTATTTGCACACAAACATGGATTAGTTTTCAAGCTCAACGCCTCTCTCTCGGGACAGATCACACAACTATATAGAAACTACTGGAATAATCGCATGCAGAGTATATACAAGAATCGAATGAATGCAACAATGGAAATACTCAAATCAAATAAACAACTTTTGGTTAATCAAATAGTCTCGTTTATTAAACATTAAACAACACTAATATATAATTCTCGTTTTCATTTTATTATTAAGATATTATCATTAATTAATTTTTGGAACATTTAACAAGGTTTCACAAACAAAATTTGGACAAAATCTTCAACGTTCATACATAGTTTATATATATATTTATATAGATCATGAGCTGAGGGATTGGGATATGCGGCATGCAGCTGCCGGGAGGTCAGGTATGGGGTCAGGGTTCAGGGGGAGCGGTTAAAGCATTCGGTTTGTGGTTCAGCTGGCGACTCTAAGGATCTGCCTAGAAAGTGTTGGGTGCGGAGTGCCCGAAGTTACGCCAGTACTTGTCGAACTCTTCGAAGATTTTCGACCGGAACGGCGAGCCGGCGAAGAACTCGTTCAGATCTCCACCGATCTTGCCCGCTTGGGAGCCACCGAAGGGATCTGTTTCTGTCCCGCGAACAGTGCTGCTCCTGGAGCCGGATTCTGTGGCCTCGTCTGTGTGGAAGGAGCAATAGGATTTCGCGAGCAATGAACAATCGGAAGAGAGAGAGAGATAGTGATTTACAAAAGAGAGAGAGAGATAGGACAACACCAAGTGGCGACAATGTGAATGGAAGTGTGCGAGTGTGTACGCGAGATGGCCAATCACCAAAAGATGCTCGAGAAATCAAAAGAGTTTTGAAATCATTCGAAAAAGTGTCTAAAGCTAATAACATAAAGCGTGGCATACTTTTGGGCCTATTTTCGAGAGATTTCAAATCTAAAGAGATTTAGAAATCCCCAGAAGATGGGTCAAAGAGTATGCTGTAAAAACTGTCTAATAAGCCCATTTTTGAGCTCATGTTAGATCTAATTTTAAACAGGTTTTATAGCTGAAGTAAAAGATTACTGTTTTCTTGGTATGCAATATATTGAAGCATACTTTCAGTCACCTTTTCGTGAGATTTCAGATCTAAAGAGAACTTTCCTTAAAGAAAGCTATATTCTTAAACACTGAATTTCTAGTATACAATAAATTTTAGCATACTTTTAGACACCTTGTTGAGTGATTTCAAATCTTCAGAAATTTCTAATAGTATAACAAAACACATTTTTGAACTTTATGTATAACAAATCAAAAATTTCCTAACATTTTGTACATGAATCGGATGTAATAAGCAACTTCTTACTTATATTAGGTATTTTTTATACAAATTTCCAAAACTACCGATGGAAATGTAGCTTAATGAGGGATCTGGGAGTGGGAGAAGGAGCAGTGATTTAGCTAAACTTGTTCCAGGCGGTCAGGAGGGACAAACCCACCAGCAAAGCAGTGCCCAGGATGCCAGCAGTGCTGGAAGCTGGGGGTTCGGGGGAGGGATCATTGGGTGCTGGCGGTGCTGGGGACTGTGCCGAGGATGGGATTGAGGATGGTGGGGTGGAGGAGGAGGAGGAGGAGGAACCTTTCGCCGAGGGCGAACCACAACCGGGATGGGAGTCGGTGTCGGGCGATGAGCTGTTACTGGTTAGTTCCAGAGGGATGTTATGACTCACGAGCCGTGCCGTTTGCGAGCGTTCCCGATAGAAGCGGCCCCGCTTTCCCCCGGAAAGCTGGCCGGGTAACTCACCCTGGACGGAAGGCGGCAGCCGCGACACCTTGTACGTCTTGACGATGCTCGTCTTCTTGCTGGCACTGCTGTGCGAGTTGTCCGTGGCCTCCTCTCTACGCTCCTGCTCCTCGTGACGCTCCATCTGGGCTCCGTCGGGCAGCTGCTCGCTGGTGGAGAACTTGGCAAACTCCCGCAAATGACGTGGCAGCTGGCGAAGATTGGCCTCCGACTGACCCTCGAGTATGCGCACTGGTGGCGCCTCCACATCGGATTCCGCCTGGGACTGCGAGTGCGGCTGGGGCTGCGACTCTGCCCCGCTCTCCCAGTCACTGTCCGCCGGCATGGCGAGCTTGTGTCGCCGCTCCTTGACGCGGTCTAGGAACTCGTCGCTTATGGTGGCCCTGTCCACGGCCGAGTGGTCCTGCTCGTCCTCGATCTTGGAGATGCGTATGATCTTGTGCTGACGCCGCTCCTCCCGCTCGGCCACCTTGTTCATCCACTCCTCGGCCATCTGCTGGCGGAAGACCTCGTCCTCGCTGAGGGTCGGCAGCTTGGCAGCTGGCCGGTAGCTCTCCCTTCTCTGCGGGGCTGGTAGTACCGGAGCCCGCTGCATCTCCTCCATCAGGCGGCGACGCTCCTGCTGCAGGCGCTCCACCTCCAGCTTGAGCTCCTCCTCCTTGGAGAGGATGTACTTCAGCTGCTGCTCGTGCAGCTCCCGCGGCAGGGAGGCTCTCCTCTGCTGGCGATCGTAGGCGGGCGGCGGCACCTGCTGGTGATGCTGCTGCTGCAGAGGCGGTGGTGGTGGCGCCGGACTCACTCCTCGCCTGGAAGTAGTGCTGATGTACCGTGGATTGGGATCCCTCTCGATCATGGAGTAGCAGCTGCCGTAGTGGGGACGCTGCTGCTGCTGGGCCTGGTTTAGCATGGGGGCGTGGGTCCTGCGTCCGCCGTAGGCATTGTAGCTATCGAAGCTGTACTGGCTGGAGCTGCTCAGGTCGTTGGTGCTGGCGGAGAGTCTTGGCGCCCTTATGCCATGCGAGGTCCTCTGATGGGGATTCTGGTTCTGTCGCTGATAGCAGATTTCCACCTCGCGGGCGAAGGGTCGGGCTATGTTCTCCGAGTAACCCAGATCGCTGGCATACTGCGACCAGTCGTCCTGCGCCGATGTCGGGTGGTTGTAGTGACCCACTGTGGTGTGTGGACGCGGTGGTGGCTCGTTCAGGTTGCACAGGGACTCGGCGCGTCGGGATCTTGGCTCCAGCTCGATGGGTATCTCGCGGGTGTGCGGCGACGTGGCCTCCAGCTGGCGGGGCACCGAGGAGAGGCGCTCCTGTCGCGACCTCGCCGAACGCTCAATCTCCTTCTCGAGCTCCTGCATGTGGGCATGACGTCGCTGCTGCAGCTCATCCAGCTTCTGCTGGCCCAGCGAGGACCTGGTCAAGCCACTGAGATCGTAGAGCGAGGCGGACTTCTCTCGACGCTCCCGCGTGGTCTGGAGCTCGGCGTGCATCTGCTGAGAGAGCCGGTCGAAGTCCTTGAACACGCGGTCATGATCCAAGCCGTTCTGCTGCTGCTGCTGCTGCTGATCTCCAATGGCGTCCACGGCGGCCTTGGCACGCTGCCGAAATTCCTCATACGTACCGTTGCCACCGCCGTTCTCTCTCGTCGGCTGGCTATTTTTACCGTCTCCATCAATGAAGGTGCTGCCGTTTAATTTCGCCGCTGACATAATGGGCGGCGGGGGGATGGGCGGCGCCAACGGCTGCTCTTGGGGCGGATCGCCCTCCTGCTTCTTCTCGTGGCTGGAGCTGCTCACGTCGTACACCACCTGGCCGTTCTCCAGTCGCTTCTTGGACTCGTAGCTGCTGGTCTCGATGTTTGAGTAGCGCTTCGACTGGCTCTCCCGCTGGCTGGTGGGGAACTCGATGTTGGAGAAGCGCTTGCGCTGCTCCTCGAATATATCCTGGGCCTTGTGCTGCGGAAACATCCGGGCCATCTCGCTCTCCATGCTGTCCAGCGTGGGGAACTTGCCGGAGGATGAGGCACTGGTGGAACTGGTCATGGTCTCTGTTGCTGTTTTGGTAATGGTGCTGCTGCTCTGGCGGTGCTCTGCCGACTGCTGCTGCTGCTGCTGCTGTTCAATGGGATCAGCTGCTCGCCTTGGTTTATTTTCAAGCGATGACGATTCACCCGTCGCCGCTGCGATCTTCTGTTTTGGCCCGCTTGCGTCATCTCTTTTAGCGTTTGGATGAGCACTAGCGCTCGCCTTGGCCGCCGTTTCGGCGCTCTTCACCGGCACCGGCGGCGGTGGCACCGGGGGCGGTGCGGCATCCACATTCGACGGCGACAGGCTCTTGCGCAACTCTCGCATCATGGCCGCCGTCTTGAGCATTTCGCTCTGCTGCTGCTCCTGCTGCTGCTGCTGTAGCTGCTCCTGCTCCTGCACCTGAGCCTTGCTCAGCTCATGGTAGCCGCGTCGCTCCACAAACTTCTGGTGGGCATCCAGGAGGTCATCCGGCTGTGTCTGGGCATCCAGCAGCTCTCGCTGGCCGGGGGAGAGGCATACCAGCAGCTGGGGATCCGACTGAGTGGGCAGACCCAGCCAGGCGGAGGAGAACTTGCTGGACTCGGACTGCTGCGACAGCTGCAGCTCCTTGATGTGCGGCAGCTGGGGCATGGGATACGGCATCCTGGTGTGATCCGACTGATCGGCTATGTTCTGGGCCACGGTGGCTAGCTCCTCCAGCACCTGCTCGCCATAGGGCATAGACGCTAGCTGTTCGGTGCACAGCAGACGCAGCTTCTTGATGGCGTCCGTGTCCTGATCTGCAACGGAAAGCTCTGAGGGCTCTGGCAGGGGAATAGGCGTGGTCGTAGGCGTGGTTGTGGGCGTGGCGGGTGCAGGCTTCTGCCGGATGGGAGGAGTGGGTGGCTGGGTGCTGGGAAGCGGGGGACTGGCCAGATTGATGGCCGTGCACTGGCTGTGGGTGGTGCTGTCGGAGCAGTGCGAGTCATTGGACTCCTGCCGCAGCAGCTGCGCCGGCAGCTGCAGTGGCGTGAGGCTGGATGTGGCACTGTTCGTGTAGTGTGCTTGGGTGCTATCTAAGGGGGGAGCGGTGTACTGGTGTAAAGCGGAAGGGGGCGGGGGAACCGGCGGCGGGGACGGCGATCGCGTCGTAGTTTCACCTTGCTCCTGCTCGCGCCGCGTCATCTCGATCAACTCGCGCACTTTGTCCATGTTGCGAACGAACTCCTCGCGCGTGGCCGCCAGCGCAGACGCTGCCCCGAAACTGGCCGACGATCCGCCAGATACATTTGTATCCGCATCTCTTGCCAACGTCTGCTCTCTCTCCGCTGGCACGGCCGTGGGCGTGGGCGTTGCGGCGATCGTGTTAACAGGTGTGCTCTCGCGGCTCTCCGTCGCCTCTCTCTCGGTCTCCGTTTCCGTCTCCGCCTCCGTTTCCGCTTCCGTCTCGCTTCTGTCCGCCGTCGTGGTGCTGGTGCTGCTCATCTCATCATCCGGCCGATGGATCAGCCGGCTGGCATCCGTGTCCAGATCGACCAGAGCCCGCTCTGCCAGGGCGGCCGCCTGCTCCAGCTCGAGCTCCATCAGATCGGAAACGCTGCTCGAGGCCGAGGAGCTGAGGTACACCAACTCGGCGTCCTCGGACTGGGGGGACAAGGCGCTTTGGAGGCGGGAGCAGCTCTCCAGATCGCTAGGCTCTTCCAGGAACTTTGTCTCCAGCTTGAGGGGCGTTGGCGCCTCCTCGCGCCGCTTGTGCCGGCGACTGAAGTCCAACTGGCTCTTGGGAAAGGTCTCGTTGAGCTTGGGCGTGCGATTCCCCGCCTGATCGCTTCCACCAGAGGAGGAGGCGACCGAGGCAGCGGAATTCCTGAACTGCGTCTCGCCATTCTCCTCCAGGATGCTGTCCAGGTAGCGCGGATTCAGCAGCTGCGGCAGGAAGTGCGACTCCAGGGCGTTCCTCTTCTGGGCGCGCTTCTGACGCAGCTGCTCCTGCTGCTCCACTCGGCTGCTGGACGGCAGCGGCGGATCCGACGGAGATCGCTCCGGTCCCAAGACTCCAGCCCCAACTGTGGAACCCTCTGACTCCGAGTCCACTTCGCAGACGAGCGGCGACTGCAGCGAGTTGAACTCACCGGAACTGCAATCGCTGGTCAGCTCCAGCTCCTGGATCTGCACATCCCGGGCGAACTTTGAGAACTGTCCTCCACCGGACACATTCTTGGGAGACTCTACTAGGTAGCGGGGCGGAGGCGAAAGGGTGCCCAGCAGAGAGCCTGGAGTGCTGCTAATCTCCTCGATGGTGGGCCTACCCTTGCGGTTACGCTCCTCTTCGTCGGTCTCCAGGCGAATTTGATGGATGATCACCTTGGAGGTGTGCTGGGGCTTCAGGGGAGTAGGAGGAAGATCTGGCTCTGGGAGAATCATTTGCTGATTCTCTGGAAAATGAACTTGCTTTAGGATCTTTTCTATGACTTTCGGAGGAGCTTCAACTTGTGGTTTCTCTGAATTGTCCACTTGGGACTTTACAGCTTCTTGAAGCTGTTGTGTTTGTGTTTCTGTCTGAACCTTCAGATTTTGTGCTTTATTTTGTAATTCCTGCTTCTCTTGTGCTTCAGGTTTGAGTTGTGCGTCTTCTTGAGTCTCCTTTTCTTTGGCTTCTTGATGATCTTGCACCAGAGCCACATGCTGCTTGTGAGCATTTTCCACAAATTCCATGGCTTTTTGCAGTTGCAGGACATACTGCTCGGGTTCCTTTGGTGCTTGTTGCTGTTGGGCTTGCTCCTTGGGGAGTTCTTCCTTCGGAGCTTCAACCTTTTCTTCAAGATCTTCAGATTTCGGACTAGGGTTAATTTCTACAGGTTCCTGAACTGTCTCAGTTGCTGCCTCTTCTTGTGGCTGTTCCTTGACCTCCACTTTCTCTTCTTTTGGGACACCAACCTCTTGTTGGGTCTTGGCTTTGTTATCCACCTTATCCTCCTCCCTCACTATTCTGTGCACTATGACCTTGGCCTGGCGTGGACTACCAGGTGGCCTTCGGATTATTGTGGGCCCTGGTCGCACCTGCTCTTCGACCTTTCCATCATTCGCTCGCTTGGCGGACTTCTCCTTCTGATGCTTTGAGTTCTTGGCACCCATTTCCACGGCTAGATCTTCCTCTTCTTGGCTGAGTGTTGCTGCTGCTGCTTCCACCGAATTTTCCTCGTTTTCCTCGCTTGCCCCGTTTCCCTTGCTGTCTTGTTGGCTCGTCACATCTTCACCAATGCTGCTATTATTATGACTTTCTGCTGGCCCATTTGAAACGGTGCCAGAATTTCCATTATCATTATCTGTCGAGGATGAAACTAACTCTGGGTGGGAGTCCTGCTGCTCCTCCTCCCCCTCTACCGGCTGATCCTGGCTGGGATTCTGAGCTTGAGTTTGATTTTGATTTTGATTTCGATTGCGTTTGTTGCGGTTTCGATTGCGATTGCGATTGCGGTTATTGGGCATCGTCTACGTCACTGTGCCTCGTTTTAAGCCAATGCAAATGCAGTGCAAGATTCGTGTAGATTTATGTAGATTTGTGTAGATTTGTGTGCGTGTCTCGTGGCTTTTAATCGGGTAAAATCTGTGTAGAACTAAGGTTTGTTTCGTTTTTCGTTTCGTCGTTTATTGACAGTGCCCTCTGTGTGTGTCACTCGTCGCCAGAAACTCAAGCAGAACTGAACGGAGAACCGAGAGTCGAGGAGAACCGCCGGCATTTAGCTCGCGACGACTACGACGACAACGACAACAGCCGGCAAAAACCGCAGAGAAAAAAATACAAATACAAATAAATAAAAAAAGAAACTGAAAGAGCACTGCGAGCGGAAAATCATATTATACGTGTGGATACATCTCCGCCCACCGCCCGTCGCCCGTTGCCTGGCACGCGCCCGAAATCGTTATGTTTTCGCTGGCTTCGCGCCTTGGTCTCTGATTGTCTTTGAATTGTTTTGGGCCAAATTAAATTGCGTTTCCGCCGAAAGAAACCACAAACTAAATAACTGAATAACTGAACTTTAGCTCTCGTTCGGCGCACGGCGAAGAAAAGCCAGAAAATCGGATCGCGTTTCCCGCTCCTCGTGGCGCTGGCGACCGACGGACAAGGAATGGGCCATGGGCCTCCACGATCTCAGCCGGGAGCCAGCTCCCCAATCGCCCACACTCGCTCGCACACACACTCAGATACCCGACACACTCGAACCATTCAGATGCACAGAGGCATGTATTTGAAAATATACACACAAAAAACAAATCGGGAATTCATAATGATGCTCATTTTCAAAATACACACAGAGACAGAGAGATAGAGAGACAGAGAGAGAGAGAGAGAGTGGGAGAAATGGGGAGAATGCAAAACGGAATGCAGGGTATTCCCAAGAGTTGGAGATCCCCGAAAGAAACAACACTACAACTTCTAGGTCAATGCAATTTCCATAAAGCCAAACAAACCCATAAAATCAAATGAAAAGCAACAAAATAAAATGAAAACGTAATAAGAAAAACTTGCTTAAAAAATATATATTTTTTTGGCGCATCCATAAATATTAGAGAATGTTTTTGGAACACGTTCATAATTTGTTTGTGGAATTTAAGCCAAGGAATGAATATATGCTCGTTTAAATGCCCCGAAAATATCATTTGAAAAATGTCACAAAGACGTTTCTGACTTGGAAAAGACTTGTGTTTCACTTGATAAATGTTTCAGCTTGAAAGATGTAAGGTATTTAGGAGGAAATAAATTATTTAGATCTCAAACTCAAATGATCAAATGATCTCATATCTGAATAATTAGATTTTAACAAGAGTTGCCGTGTGCAATATGCCCAAATAGATCTGATGCAGGGCATCGAGGAAGAGAACTCAATACGGAAATAGTTTGCCACAGTTCGAGTTCGGTGTGAGTGTGTGTGTTTGTGTATCTGATGAGTCTGTGCTGTGTATCTATATACAACTTATGGCATTTTCAAGATATTTTTCGTGCGTAATTTCTTTTGATTTTTGTGGTCACAAGTCTCGCGCGCTGGCTGCTCCGTACTCTTGAATAATTGAAGCAGCAAACATATATATCTCAGCGATATATATATATAGCGTATGTATCATCCCAGTGGGCCATGCGGTTAGTAGTATGCCGCTTTTATTTTTAAAGGTACTTAATGGCTTTCAATTTCTCTTGTCTGGCCATCATCCTCATCCTCCATTAAGAGGCACAGTGATTCCCGAGGGTCTGTGTCTGAGGTGCCAGGCCAGAACTGGGTTACTTTGCCCGGGGATTATGCAACCGCCGGTTTCTGCACAGTGTGACAGACTGTGGGGATCCCAATTAGGAGGAGCGACCACTAAAGCGGTCACTTCCCCTCAGTACAACGGAACCCACACTCAATTGCCTTCGGCTTCCGTTCGGATCGTTTGGGCCCCGTTCGCCTGCTGACGTAGGTACCAATGAGTAGCTGCTATCTGCTATCTGTGGAACTAATGTAGTCGCTTCTATTTCTCAGAGCTTCTTGCTCCATAATATCAACAAAAACAGAAATCGATTTCTTCGCTTTATTTGCTGTAGAACAGCGCGCACATTTCAGTTATCTTTTCTGGGCTATCGCTGATACATTTTGCATTTCTGATAAAGAAAAATGTGGGGCGTTTTGCGAAATAAAAAAAAAAACGAGAGTGAAGAAGGCAATGCAGTGTCGGTTCTTGCGAAATTTAATATGCCAAAGAATTTTAATTTTAAAGCAAACGCAAAAAGTGATCAAAAGAAGTCTTTCATTAAGAATTGAGTCAAAGAAATTCCCATTTAAAATACTTAGAACATTTTTTAATAAGAAATAACATATGAAATATAAGGGTTTTTATTGTTATATATAAATATATATGTTTTTTAATTAATTTAATTTGTTTCTAATAAAAATTCTTATTTTAAAAAGGTTTTACGTCAGATTTTATAAAATTCTTTAAAAAGATTGTGCAAATAAAAATCTTAAAACATATAAACAACATTTTGTTTGCTTATATCTGGTAAGATTTAACAAAGTATACACTCTTCTTCCGGTTTGTGGCTCAGAAATAAATATTTAGAAGTTTTATTTAGACTTATATATGCAATCTAGAAGAGATCTTAAATGTTTGCCCCTCTACATACCCTTTAAAATTCCAATCTTAAAAGAACGAAGCCTTTAATTTAATATAACTAAATATAAAATGCTCTAGAATCTTTAATATAATTAATTTAATATAATTTAAGAACGAAGCTTCCAATTTAATGAATTTTAATTCAAATTAATAATATACTAGAATATTGTATAAAATGCATAAAGTTAAGTTTGAAATCGCGATCAAGTCTAATTAAATTCAGTTCTTAAACCTCAAACAGAACTAAATTCATTATATATTATATATACTTTATTATCCAATATTTTTAATGGACTTTAATTATAATATAATTGTTTAATTGCAAAACAAAAAATTAAAAAAAAACCCTCAATCATTAATTTATTGATGAAAACTTGAAGAGATTGTGATTAATGAATCTCTGCTTCAATTAATTAATTCCACATTTCTCTTTCAAATGTCTAAGTTAGCCTCTCGAACTTTTCCTTTCACCTCTATCAAAAGCACTTTCAGAATTCGCTGAACAGGTCACCACCACCGGCAATTTTCTTTCTCAATTCCCTGAACAATGTTGGCTGTTTTGGCCACACACTCTTGCCATTCACTCAGCATTCAATATTTGTCACTTGGACTTAAGTTTTCAGGGTATTCCATGTATGTTTGGCCGTCTGCTGATTTGTTGGCTTTGCACTTGGGCCTTCTTGTTCTCTCTGCGAGCGAGATACATTCGCGCAGAGAGTGAGATATATATATATATATATTTATCCGTTTAACATATGTGCTCTTCGCCGCCTGTTGTTATTGTTATGGCTGCTAATTAGCATAGATTTTTGAGAGTCTTGGTGCCTGTCATGTTTACGCTTTGCTTTTTTCCTTCTTTATATTTATTCCGAGCGTTTTGTTCTCCCATAACGAGCTGGGCACATGTCTGTTTTTCTCTCTTTCTCTCTCTCCCTACTTATTGTTTGTTTGCCTTTTACACACCACACACACATACATACACAACACACACACGCAGAGTTAACACAAACAATGTGCTTAGTAAATTAATTTATGAAGCCACCCACTAAAGGCAACAGCAGCAGCAGCAACAGCAAGCACATCGAACCCTCTCAACTGACGTCACGTTCTTACAATTTAATTCCCAATTAATCGCAAATCGTCGGCATCGGCGAAACAACCGTTGCATCAAAGGCCGCGAACGTGAGCCAACTGAATTAAAAGTGCAGTTGCCGCCAAAGGCCCCACTGTCTGCGGTGTGCGGTGCACAGTGGGACGGACACATAACGTATACGTAGCGTTGCCCGGCGGCGGCAGCCTGTCTTATCTGCTGAATATTCTAAAAATCGAATAATGATCTCAGACTCGCATCCAAGTGGCAAAGTTTGCGCGTAATTGCCAACGTTTTCGTTAATAACAGTAGTCTCGGTAGTCGTGGTAGTAAACAAACACATCAACTTTGGCCTATTGCGTCAGTTTTCGCCGGTTTTCCTCGACGTTTTCCCGCTGCTTTTCCCGAACTTAAGACACACACAGAGGGAGTTGGGTGGCAGGAACGAAAAAAGAAAAACGAAACACACAAACACTTGGGTGTTATTTTTATATTCGGCGAAATCAATCGGCGACTCGGAAACCACAACTGGGGGTAATCTCACTACAGTTCCGAAACCGGGTCTTGTGTAGTGCAGTGTAATTTCCGATGGCTATAGCCACACCATATAGCTCTCGCTCGATCGGCACACAACGTCAAAGTCGAAGTTCTAATGTCAAACTGAAGCCGAAGCTTTCAAAGCTTCCGCAAACACCTGGAAATACGACAAAAAACGCTTCGCAGATAAGTTTCTGCCGAAGAGTTTAACCCTTTTATATTGGTAGGGTCGGTTTTTAATTTGATTTGTAAATTTATGGGTTGAAGATAAAAAAATTTTTGGAGACTAGGAAAAATATTAATTAGCAATTTTTAAAGTTTTGATTAAATTAATTACTATTGTTTATTATTTATGTATATCGTTCTTACTACTTTGTATTTAGTTAACAATTTTTTAGAGTTAAGAAAAGCAATATCTTAACTGCTTTACAATGTAATTTAAAATTATTTAATTTAAAACATTCAAATTAATTGAATTAAATCCTGCAGGTATTGTGGCAAGTATTGTAGAATATTATATATATTAAGAGATATCTTTTTTGAATGTGAATCAAGGCACTGGAGTACCAAAAAAATGCTCAATTATTATCAAGGAATAAATAAAAAAATAAATAAATTATCAAGGAATATTTAAGAGTCTGTTAAATAATTTTTTATATATTATTTAATATTTAAAGAAATTTAAAAAAGCTGCAAAAATTAATTAATAAAAAGATTTCAAGGTCAAGGAAGTAGACTTCTTTTATATTCCAGTTTCAATACCATAAACATTTTGTATTTTCAATTCACCAAACACTTTAAGACTTTGCACCCAAAGGGTTAAGTTAACCTTAACTGATTGCCTTCCGTCTCTTTCCTCTCCGCAAGCCGTCCCTGTTGCTCACTGGAATCGATTCTAAATCGGTTTGCCGACAGCTGCTGATTTGCTGGGCGCTTGGTAGCGCGCATTAGAAATGTTTTGGCACAGGGCCAACCCATTGACAGCTGGAAGCAGCTTTCGATTTCTGGAATAAACACACTGGCGCGAGGCCAGTGGCGGCGGGGGAGTCCGACTTTCGCAGCAATTAGGAGCGCAATTCTGGTTTGCTTTCCTGTGCTTGTGTTGCCATGAAATCATAAGCGAAATATAAACTCACTTCAGCTTGATTAGGTGGGAAAGTTGGGGTCGAACTTGTTTTTGCCACAGGTATGCCACTTTCGAGGGAATGCAAATTGGTAACAACACCAAACGCTAACATGATTTGAGTGCTAAAAAGTTAAGCACTATTTAGTTTAACATTCAGGAATTTTTGATGCAACTAAGATGATAATATACGGAAGTTTTCTAGCGATTTCATTGAGGTTTTCCAAGGTTTTTGGAATGGTAATTTGTTTAAATATAATATCTTGGCCTTAGTTTTATGTTTAACAATTCTAAAAACCCTTTCTCATTAAGACACATTTTCTCTAATTTTTATTAACCTTTTCAGCTCCACCTCCTTCCCAGTTTTCACTGTACCATAATCTCCGTTTTCACTACGTTTTATCATGATGTTTACTTATCGTACAACATAGGCGGACACAAATCAAAGAGCGATAAGAACACAAATTTTGCACAGCAAACTCTTAAATGTTTATCAATATTTATTCAAGCATTTTCCTCGCTGATTTATTTACGATCTTGAACGGAATCATAAAAGCACAGTTATTATATAAGCCAGAAAGCAGGCAAACAAGTCCCAAAACATCTGAAGTCATTTCTTTAGCAAAATAACAAATTCACGTTAATTGCATTGTCAAAAATTCTGGGGTTTTTGTTGCTGTCTCTTTTCTTGTTTGTATTTCAGCTGTTGAATCACAATTCAATACTGAAATTCTGTGTTTGTTTTTTGTCGTTTGCACACACACAAAATTATTTTGCCAAAATGCCAGCCGTGTGTCAGCTGAGCGGCGGCAAAACGACTTTATAGATATAGCCCCCGAAACAGGCGTACGGAATTATCATAATGAAATAATGGCCAAGCGACACAATGGTCAGCTCAGCGGTTTTTGGAAAGGTTCGGTCGGGGCCGAACTGCGGGGGCGCTGCCAGAAAAGTAAACCCGCTTCGATTAAGTCGAGCTTTTCGAGGTAAATAAATATTAGACTAAATTATCCGAAAATGGTATATGCCAGTGGAGAGGCGGCTTTTAGTGGCTTTATAGCTTCTTAGATATAAAGACCTTATATGGCATTTTTATTGTTCTTTTAGTTTGTCACATATTTGATCGCTGAACAAATGGTAAGCCAAGTGACAAAGGTAAGCCAAGTTTTATTAATAAAGTGCTTACCTGAGACAGGTTTTGTTTATACTTTCATTAATTGCTAAGCAAAAGAAGATATTTTTTGATTTAAAACAGAAGTAATCTTAGGTATTTAAAATGATTTTTAAGATGTAACCAAAGAAATTTAAAAACCTTAAGTTCCTTGCATTATCACCTAAAGATTTATATATTTATTTATTGATTTTTAATTTAAGGAACTTCAAAGATAGATTTTTGATTTGCTTGTATTTTTTTAAGCAAAATAAAAGATTATTAAAAAGATAAAGATAGATATGTTTTATAAATAAATATTTACTAAAAGAATAATATACATTTATATATATGTTGCCTTATTTTCTTTAAGTGAAATTCATACAGAATCCAAAATTCCAAATGTTTATAAAAATAATATATAAAAAATAAGCGCCTAAACGTATACAACTTGAGGGTTTTTGTTATAAAGAACCCTTAACCAAGAAAAAACTAAAACTAAAACAAGAATTTATTAAAATTTAACAAATATTTCCAGCCACCATGTAAAGCAAAATATAAAAGAAAACCTCAATCCATAATGAAAGACCTTTCTAACCGCCAAAATCGATCGCAATCACTCATTTATGCTTCATGCCTAATTAATGTGACAAAAGGCCATTAAA
>VNJS01012796.1:0-10358 GCA_008042575.1 Drosophila watanabei | reverse complement strand
GGTTTCGGCGGTTAAAAAATCAGTACAGTCTGTACTTCGCAACAATCGGTCCTTTTCAGGACCACCAATTAAATTCATAAAAGAGAAAAATTATCAAATCCAATTCCATTTCTATGCATATTCAAATATTCTAGCCTATGAAAATAAAAAAAGACTTGCAAATTCCCTTTTATTGGTCGGGATTTCCGTTGTTTGTAGGTAACGTAAATGTTTTTGCCATGGGAATGCGGGAATTCATTCATTTTCATATTCGATATTCATGTATCCTTAAGATGCAAACTGTACCCAAAAAACAATAGCTGTCACTGGAATTGTTTTGTTTTAGACGATTGTCTTATGTTCTGTCTCAGAGTTTATACAAGTTTATACACACAACCTTACTTAAACTATAAAAATCAAATCTTATGTATTATACATTTATTATTTCAACTTAACTAGGCATATTTGAAAATTGTAGTTTCTTTTGAAAAAGTTTGGTCGTCCTGAAAAGGACGTTTGGGTTTGAGTTTGTGTTTCTATGTACAAGTTCGACTTGGAACGCTGTTAAAACGCTTAAGCCTTCTTCTCGGTCTTCTTGGGCAACAGGACAGCCTGGATGTTGGGCAACACACCTCCCTGGGCAATGGTGACGCCAGAGAGCAGCTTGTTCAACTCTTCGTCGTTGCGGATGGCCAGCTGCAGATGACGCGGGATGATCCTCGTCTTCTTGTTGTCACGAGCAGCATTGCCAGCCAACTCGAGAACCTCAGCGGCCAGATATTCCATCACGGCAGCCAGGTAAACTGGAGCGCCGGCACCAACGCGCTCGGCGTAGTTGCCCTTGCGGAGCAGACGATGAATACGGCCGACGGGGAACTGAAGTCCGGCACGGTTGGAGCGGGACTTTGCCTTTCCCTTAACTTTGCCACCTTTTCCACGACCAGACATTTTGTATTATTTCACTTTGTTCACTTCACACACACGAAGAACGAATGTTGGCTGCCAGCTCGCTTGTCACGAATTTATACTTTTCGTTCTGCCTGTGCGTTCGGTTAGGGGTGGGTCGCCTTAGACCTGAAAACATTGCATGGAAAAAAGTATAAGAGCGAACAGCAAAAACACGACTGCTATGATCAGTGAATCGTGCAGTGAAGTGAAGTGAAATAATGCCGCCGAAAACTAGTGGAAAGGCAGCCAAGAAGGCTGGCAAGGCCCAGAAGAACATCACCAAGAACGACAAGAAGAAGAAGCGGAAGAGGAAGGAGAGCTATGCTATCTACATTTACAAGGTCCTGAAGCAGGTCCACCCCGACACTGGCATTTCCTCGAAGGCGATGAGCATCATGAACAGCTTTGTGAATGACATCTTCGAGCGCATTGCTGCCGAGGCTTCTCGTTTGGCGCACTATAACAAGCGCTCGACCATCACCAGTCGGGAAATCCAAACTGCTGTTCGCCTGCTCCTGCCCGGAGAGTTGGCTAAGCACGCCGTCAGTGAGGGAACCAAGGCTGTCACCAAGTACACCAGCTCCAAGTAAATTTTTCTCCCAGATGCGAAGAAACACTAAAAGGCCCTTTTCAGGGCCACAAAAAGTTTTACCAAAGAAGATACATTTTCAAGAGCATGATTCTTATTAAATATGTGAATAAAGCTTTACTTTTGTAAACAAAAGAGCTGTTTTGCGTTAGGTTTTACACGGTTTAAAATTCCGCACACCAAGTTTTAAAAATGTTTAATTGTTTTTTGTAATTTTGACAATTTGAATGATAATTTTGAAAAATTGAGTAATATTTTTATACTTCAAACGAACAATGGTAGTCGATTTAGCTGTCGATGCTGATAAATAGTATATATGGTTTATAAGGTCGGAAACTCGAACTCCTTTAGAGCAATACGCTATTCAGAGTCCTCAAAAAATGTTTGTTTGGTGTAGGGATATACGTCAGGTCACAAGTAAATACTGCTGGGTTTTAAAGGGGAACGATTGATAATTTTTGATCTCTTTTTAGAAAGTGTTTGTAGCCCTGAAAAGGGCTTGTTTAAATCAATTTCAAATTCCAGATTTCGAAATCTAAAATTGCGATAATGTAGATTATCTTAATTTACTTCTTGGACGCCGTTGTTTTGGCTTTCGGCTTCTTAGCGGTAGCTGGAGCAGTTGCCTTCTTCACTGCCTTCTTGGGCTTGGCGGACGCTGCTGCCTTGGCCTTCGGTGCCTTGGCCACCTTTGGTTTCGCGGCGCTCGGCTTAGCTTTCGCCGCTGCTGGCTTGGCCTTTACGACGCCAGTTTTCTTAGCATCCTTGGCCTTTGCCTTCTCAGTTTTCTTCTTCTCGGCAGTCTTCTTGGTGGCAACAGCCTTCTTAGCCTTGGGTTTCTTGTCAGCAGATCCGGCGGCTTTCTTTGCGGTGGTTCCGGCTTTCTTGGTGACTACCTTCTTGCTTTTGACTTTCTTCTCAGCAGCCGCAACCTTTGGCTTGGGCTCCTTTTTGGCGGAGGCCGACAGTTTGAAGGAACCAGATGCACCCTTTCCCTTAGTTTGGATCAGCTTTCCATTGGCCACTGCAGACTTCAAGTACTTCTTGATGAATGGAGCCAGTTTTTGGGCGTCGCATTTGTAGGTGGCAGTGATATATTTCTTAATTGCCAGAACCGAAGAGCCTCCACGTTCCTTCAAGTTCTTGATGGAAGCGTCCACCATTTGTTGAGTTGGCGGATGGGATGGCGGGACAGCAGCCTTCTTTGCCTTTGTAGCCCCTGATCCAGATGCCTTTTTGGCGGCCACCTTCTTCTCAACTGGCGCTGGTGGGGCAGCCACTGGGGACGCGGATGTTGCCACTGCAGAGTCGGACATTTTTGCTTCACTATTTCTTTTCGAAAACTAATGAAAAACACTTTTGTTTATATAGAAATTGGCGCGCGTTTAGTTTAGTTTAGTTTATTGTCATGGGTTTGGATTAAGGTTGACATTTTTAGGGACCTTATTATAATTTATTGCTAATGTCGCTTGACAATTTCGAAATTAGCTTATTTTACGTTTTAATATATATAGTCCTGTGCCTTATATCGGCTTATCTGGACTTGAGACTTTAAGTTTTTGTTTTTGTGTTTTGAACATTGAGGATTTTCAGTATCGATTGATTATTTTGTACTGTTTGTTATATATATTTTGGGGAAAAACTCTTTATGAGTTAAAAACCCCAAGGCACATGAGTTTTTGGTTTTGGTTGTTATTTTCTTAGAGCTAGGTGGGAGGGAGGGGGGTATTTACATAGGATTAGGGAGGGAGCTTAAAAGTATGAAGATTTAAACTAAATGAAAAAAATAAATAAAATAGATGTACAGAGTAATATTAGATCACAATAGATTTGGTATGGAGGTATTTATATATATATGTATGTTAAAGAGCGAAATATTTACTTAGTTTAACTTAATTTAGGATAATATAGTAATGCAGCAGTAAGTATTTTGAGTTAGGTTAAATTTGTTAAGTTTATCCTATATGGTCTGAGGTAGTATATTAGATTTTTATTTGAATCATATATTAATCCAATTTGGTCAAGGTATCTTAAATGCTTGATTGTAACGTGATCGAGCGATTGATCGGGACGGATTCTTGTTTGCATTATACTATCTCTTATCAGAGGATTGAGGTTTGACGAGTTGTTGGCTATAAAATTTTCGATTATTTGGAAGATCAGGGAGTCAATTTTTTTTACATTTGCTAGCTTATACAATTTATCATTACTGGTGTATCGATGGCTGTGGTTTGAGTTCCAAGCCTCATGACCTACTGCTCTGCGAAGTATTTTTCTTTCAAACAAGCAAATTTTTTGCATTTGATGTGATTTTATATTGAACCAGCCAACGTGGCCATAGGACAAGGTTGGTTGTATTAGTTTCTTATAAATCAGACATTTGATTTTCTTAAGTTGTGATTTTGCATGTGTATTAGCATCATCAAAAACATCATCATCAGCCACGGCAGCAGTGGCAATAGTGGCTTTAAGTGGCCCAAAGGTCCTATGGAGACATGCGATGCGCCCTTTGGCTCTGCATAGCATATTATCAATGTGACGTTTAAAGTTAAGCTTCTCGTCATAGATGACGCCGAGATATTTTAGTTCATTACATAATTTGATTTGTGTATTACCATTGATATACACATGCGGGCGGAAGTGCCTGGCATTTATGTGTATATCTTTTAGTCTAGGGCCTCGTAGTAGGCAACATTCGCATTTGCTTGCATTCAGCTTTAAGCGCCACTTCCTGAAGTAGTCACTTAGCTGGTCTAGGTATGCATTTAGGTCCAGTTCGGCGCTGGCCATCCATGCACCCGAAGCTAGCAAGAGCACATCATCCGCATAGATGAGCGGCTGGATTCGCGCCGTTGATGCTGAGTCTGGCTCTCTCAGAAAACGGGGAAAGTCCGCTAAGTATATGTTATACAGAGTGGGGGCCAGTAGCGAGCCCTGAGGTACTCCTGCTGCGATGTTCCTAATTAGGGATCTATCTAAGCCATCAGGGCTAGAAACGAAGAAGGTTCTATTCGATAGATAACTAAGAATTATTCTTGTGACGGTTGGGCAGAAATGGAAAACTCGTGACATTTTGTAAACGAGCCCATCTGTCCAGACCGTATCGAATGCCTTTTCGAAGTCTAGGGCGCAAGCAATCGTCGGTTTGCGTTCCGCCAAGTTGCTCAAGACGAAGTCATTGGCGACTGTCAGGGAGTGAGCAATTGAATGATTGTCACGGAAACCAAATTGGCAGTTCCTAAGTATTGGATTTAGGACTAGATGCCTTTTTAGCTGGCCTAGAAGGACTCTTTCTAAAAGATGACTTACTGCCGATAAGATCGTGATCGGTCTGAAGTTTTTAAGGCTGTTTTTATTATTTGCTGGACTGGTGGGTTTGGGTATTGGCATTACCCTGCCACATTTCCAACCGATTGGAAAGTAACCAATGTTGATACAATGGTTGAAAAGTTTAGCAATGTGCTCGAGTATTAGCATGTTGCAGCGTTTCATTAGAAAGTTGCTCGTGCTATCAGGGCCTAATGTCTTTTTCCCATTGTTCATTTTGATGAACTCAAGGAGTTGGTCGGCATTAGTGAAGCCAAATTCTTCAGCATTCGCCCATCTGCCATCCGCTGTAATGTTTCCATCAAAATCTACGATCCTACCGCTCGATGCTTGTACGAAATCCTCATGAACAGAGTTTTCGACAAGTGTGGCATGTCTCATCAGACTGGGGGACGTTGCAGTCAGATGATCATTTTGTTTATGCACCTGTTCAAAGTGCCATGCCAGAGCATTAACTTTTTCGAAGTTATTTGCCGTATATTCTGGGATAACTATGTCCATTGAGTCGCGCTCGGCCTGCGTTAGGCGAATTGCTTGCTCGAATTTATAATCGGCCTCCGATGGAATAAGTTTTCTTAGGCTAATATCTTGTGGCTTGATCTTTCTCACTTTGTTTTCGATGAATTTGAGTTGGCAAGATTCAATCTCCCGCTCGATCAATAGCGACAGGTTTTTGATTATTAGCCTGATCTGGTCCCTCTCAATATGGGATAGTGCAAAGCGATGCCTGAAGAGACGTCGTCTCAGAATGCGGCGCTGGCGCAATAAGCGGAGACATTTTGTATTCAGACTGACCAACCGTCTTGGTCTAGAGGGGTCAATCTGATGTTTTGGTATGGCCATTGTATCATTTAGGGCCTTGCCCATGGCATCACTTAGTTGCTCAACATGAGCATCAATGCTGGCCATGTCCAGGTTTGTAGAATTTGGGATGGCGTTTATGTTACGCAAGATCACCGTATTCCATTGCAAATGGTTCATGTTTTTAAAATCCAGGATGGCTTTTGGATCCACCTGGATAAGATTGAAACGCCCTAATGTTATGTGCGTCTTTACACCGAAATGATCCGAGGGGAAATCCTTGATGATATTACAGCCTTCATTACATCCGAGTGGGAGATCAGATGATGTGATAAAGAAATCGATCGATGTGTCGTAGGCACCGGTATTATTGTGCCGTGAAGGCTCTGTTGTTGGATGAATTATCAAGTTTGGCTGGCTAAGGAGCCATCTGTGTAGGACAATGCCTGAACGATTTAAGTGATTCGGGTTGCGGTTGGGTAGATGCCAGCTTGGATGCTTAGCATTTAAGTCGCACCCAATGATAATGGAACAGCCCCTTGATTCTCTGTGGATGTCCTCGAGCAAGGAGTCAAGGTCAGATTCCAGTAATGTCTCATTTGGTCTCTTGTACAGAGAAACGACCACAATTGGGCACGATGGCAACGGTGTTGATGTTAGTGTATGAGAGGGATGCGACCTATTTGTATTTATCCTTGGGACTGCAGCTATACCTGGCTCATATGCAATCTCAATGGCAATCGACTCAATGTATTTGAGGGGCCTTAGATTGAGGCGCTTGTATTTGATGCCATTGCGAATGCATATGGCCACTGATGTGCCTCGGTTTTCAGGGCGAGCGATGGGTCTTTGCATTAGTTTGGTTTCTGTAGCATTTGTTAGCTGACGAATAAATTGGTGATGGGATAATTCGGCTGGATGCCGCCTTCCTAAGCGATGTTCAGCTAACATTAAGATGTGTGGGTTGTGCCGACGTAAGAAGAGGTCAAGCTCGTGTCTCTTTTGCTGTGACACGAGCGAATTGACATTTTGAAATATACATTTGAGTTTAGCCATTTAGTGAGGACAGTGACATCTGAAGTAGGAAATCTAGTATAATTTGTTGCTTTTGTTTCTTTAACTCATCTGGGTTGGACGTACGCAAGCCTGCATATTTTCTTGCCACATCCTTCATAATATCGAGGCATGCAAATATGTCTGCCCCGAAAACACTTATGGCATCATAGTTGAGAGACTGAAATGTTATAGTATCGGACGTAGCCGACGTTGATGATGTAGAAATTGGTGCAGCGGCCGTAGGCTGATTGCGTTTGAGCCTTTGCTCTATGTGCCTGCCTAAAGCCGCATTGGTTGTGGCAATCTTCTGGGTTGCTGGGTTGCTACTGCTGCCAGTATTACTGTTGTTATTGTTGTTGTTACTACCACTGCTGTTGTTCTTATTGTTGTTACTGCTAAAGAGAGAGGCGAAAGACCTCCCGTTTTGAACCATAGCATTGGATTTCTGAATTACCTGCCTACGTTTGTTTATAGCCATTTCTTGTTTTAATTTGATTTTTTTCAATAACTCAATACGGACAGGACAGACCTTGGAGTTGGCTGTGTGCGATTCAAGGCAGTTTACACATTTGACGCGGACAATTTGCTTCCCATTCTCATCTAGCACCTCCTCGTCTATCTTCTTTACTTTGCATTGGCCAGGCGGGTGCGCCTCGATGCATTTCACGCAGCGATATCTCATATTACAGTTGCTAGCTACGTGCGTATAACGCTGGCAATTGTAACATTGATTCAGATGATTCTTATTCTTTTTTAAACCTTCAACTACTATACGACAGTTGAGCAGAGACTTTAGTTTTAAGAGCTGTCCAGCATCCTCGACTTTGTTAACTTGAATGAGCCAGAATTTGTTCTTGAATGGTTTAATGCTTGGAAATTCAGTGCCCGGCAGAGCCTCTTCTAAGGCAAGTTTCAGATCGCTAGCATTAAAAATTTCGATGGGAATCTTCTTGATTAAAAGCGAGAAGCGCTTGAGTTCAGGGGGTGTATACGTGTAGAAACGAATGTTTTTAGTTTTTAAAAGTTCAATAGTTTTAAGATAAATTTCGAGGTTGTACAATTTTAGATTTATTAAATTTTTGTTTATTATATTTAGAAGGAAGTTGCTGCTATTACTATTTTTCTTATCATTGGGAAATATTTCGCTCTTCAACATACCCGCTATATCCTTAGGCTGTGCATTATACACGGCTATAATGGGAACTTTTGACTTTGGCGTTGATGGTGATACCGCTCCTGCTGCGGTTTTGTTTGTTGGAGCCGATGTCCTCTTATTGGGTGGCTGCTTATGCTGCTGTGGAGCGGCAAGATTTGCCGCCTTAACTGCTGCTGTTGATGATGACGGCGATGATGTCGGCAGTCCCGCTGCCGCTGTTGTCGCCATCTTTGTTATTGTGAGAGAGGATGAAGCCTTTGCTGCCGCTCTGATAGCGGCTAGCTTTGGCCCCAAGATCTCGTCTAGCTCGTTGTCATCATCATCATCGTAGCAATGGCTGTCGTCGCCATCGTCAATGAAGTCGTTGTAATTGTAGTTGGTGTTGCCGCCTTCGTCATCTATATCCATGGACTCTGCGGGATGGCTCTGTCCTTGGATATTGTTGTTGCTGTTTTTATAGCTGCTGCTTTTGTTGTTGTTGTCTTCTTTGCTGATTTTGATTTTGATTTTGTTTTTATTTTTATTTTTATTTGTATTTGATGTGGCTATTGTTGTTTTTATTGCTTCTGCTGCTACTATAGGCTCTGCGGGCTGGCTCTGCCTATTTTTATTGTTATCGTTATTGTTGCTTTTGGTTTTATTGTTGTTGTTGTTGCTGTTTTTCTTTTTAAGTTTGCGTATTTTGTTTTTATTATTGTTGTTGTTGTTGTGGTTATTATTATTGTTGTTGCTGCCGCTCTCGTTATTGTTGTCGTCCTTGTCATCTTCTTCTTCTTCTTCTTTATTACAAAGCTCAGCATAACGGTTGCCTCGCAATTGTTTTGAAACATTACCAGCTAGCCCTAGGCTGGCCAACTGGCTTTTGAAGTTTGCATTTTTTGTCAATTCTGCTACTTGGTGGCGCAGCATCAATAATTCGGTATGGAATCTTTCCCAGTCTGATTTTTCCATAGTTATTGTTGTCGCTTGTTGCTGCAGTTGTAGCTGCTGCTGTTGTTGCTGCGGCTGCGCTTCCATATCGTCGTCGTCGATATCATCGTCGTCGTCGATATCATCGTCGTCGTCGTCGTCTTCATTGTCCTCAGAGCAGCCATCGTCGCTGCTGCAGCTGTTGCTGCTACTACCATTGGAGCTGGAGGCTGAAGTTAATATCATTCTATGCTTGCGTTTCAAGCTACGCTGTGGCAGTGTGGCGCCAATAATAATTGGTGATGCCTCTGCTCCTGCTGCCATATTAGCTGTGATAACAGCTGTTTTTTTTGTTGTTGTGGCAGCCACCGCTACTGTTGCTGCTGCTGCTGCCATAGTAACTGTATTGGCCATCATTGCTGCTGCTGTTGCCGCAGCCGTAGACACCATTGTTGCTTCCGCCGGGGTTGTATTTGTATTGGCAACCATTAATGGCTGCACCAGCGTTGGGTTGTTGTTGCTGATAGTGGTGTTGACAGCGTCAAGATTATTAGCATTGGCATTGATTGCTGCCATTGCTTGTACGGACGGCACGACCGCCGCCGCTGACGCTGCCACTAAAGGCGCCGATGCGGCACCCAGTACCGGTACACCGGACTCGGGCCCACGCCCTACCACCGGCACACGCACAATATTAGACTTCTTCTTCTTCACTAGACACGAGACAATTCTGACTCTGTCTCTGTCTCACTCTCACTCTCACTAAGTCTCTGTCTTTTATTTTACTTCTTCTTTGCACTCCACTTCACTGCACTGCACTTCACTTT
The DNA here is from genome assembly GCA_008042575.1 of Drosophila watanabei. Taxonomy (NCBI): domain Eukaryota; kingdom Metazoa; phylum Arthropoda; class Insecta; order Diptera; family Drosophilidae; genus Drosophila; species Drosophila watanabei. Next base: position 766 of record VNJS01012796.1, on the reverse strand, counting down.
CACATCTGGCTGACTGCCTCAGGGTACGTGCCAAACCAGTTTTTGGCCCCCCTTTATATACTTTATTTAGAACAAAGCTTTCGACCTAACTCACACCTGACAACATTGCGCGATTTTTGTCACTCCACATTCCGACAAACTAAATGAAGAAGAAGAAATTAATGCAGCTGCAACTACTGCAAGAAGAAGAACATAAACATCGAGGAGGAGAGCACTTTGACTATGTGTTTGGCAGCGTTCATTTACGTTGCCTATGTTTGATTGATGTACAATTTTATATTCACTTTTTCTATGTGTTATGTATTTAGATGTTAGAATGTTTTAAATGTTTTAGGTTCTTAAATGTTTCATAAAATATATTCATTTATTAAAAGGTGAATTAATACTTCGGATCATTATGTATGGCTGCCTGAAGTTCAAGACTTACATTTGTATGTAAAGCATTTCGTGGAAAATTATCTTTAAAAATATTAAATTTTATGAATATTGTTAATATTTTTAAGAAAAGATTAAATTTGAACCTTTTACTAGCAGGAACATTTGAAATTTTTGTATTTTTCACAAAAAAATGTATTTTTTGACCACTTTTAAATTAGCTCCTTCATTAATAAAGTGCCGGTTTTCTTGGTACTATCGACCATGGTTTTTGCTACCTAAAAAATATAAATATTTGAAAATATATTAAATTTAGTTTATTTTCTATAAAAAATAAGTAGGTTCTCTTAGTCAATTAAGGTTTTAAGAGAATTTATGCACTTGTTTCTTG
>VNJS01012793.1:0-11674 GCA_008042575.1 Drosophila watanabei | reverse complement strand
CTGTATAACTCTCCACGATGATGCCGCCAACCTGTGGAGTCAAAAAATATTTACAAGCAAAAAATTTCACTGGGCCCACTGTACTCCATTTAGTTGTTCTATTTTTGCACTTCTTTTCCTTATCTTTTCATCACACAAATCAAAAAAAAAAACCAACAACTAAACATGCCTTAAGGGGGGATATACACTTGCTAGAAAAACTATGCGTACAAACGTTCACTAACTTTGATTACTAAAAAAACATACTTAGATATCTGATATCGACTTAATTTTTTTTCTGTATATTGTTGACACATTTATTGATAATATATTTATTCAGTTTTCATTTTCCTTAATATGTAACTTAATTTATTAAAAATGTAAAACCAAGTTTTCACAAATAGCTTAAAAACAAAAATTTGTGTAAAACGAATAAATACAATGTGTTTTTTAATTTTGTACGCATACTTTTTATTTAAGTTTAAGAAATAAGTAAAATTTTACGTAAGGTTTTTTAATTTTAATAAATTAAATTTAGCATCAAGGAAAATTAAAACTAAATAAATATATTAACAATAAATGGGTCAACAAATTAAATGAATTTGATATCAATTATATAAATATGTTTTGTTAGCAATTAAACCTAGGAATCGTGATTTTGTACGCATAGTTTTTCTTGCAAGTGTACATGTAAGCAGCCGAAGCGGCCATTTTTCATGATTTTTTTGATAAGAAATATTCAAGCAACCATAATGAAACTTTGAAGATATGGTCATTTCCAGAGTGGCGATCATTACATTCCTACCGTGAGAAGTGGAAAAATACGCCTTATTCATTTTGTATGAAAATATATTTTATATATAAAAGGCAATCTTTTATGACTTGTCGTTTTGAAAATATTTCTAAAAACCACGGATCGCGATCGTTACAGAAAACAAAAGTCAAATTTTATTTCATCTCGAAAATTTCAAAACTCTGAAAAGTGTGGCCAGTAATAAAAATTTTTAAATGGCAATAATACCATGTAGTTATCTATTTTGAGAATTTATATTATATTGTATTATAATTATTACAGTTTTATTACAGTAGCTTATTTCGGATTTGTATCGTTACATCGCGATCTTTACTTTTCATGTTTCTTACTATTAAGGTAATTAGAAATCAAACATAGAAGCATATTGCTCCTTTTAGAAAATTAAAAAGAAAACATTTCTGAAAACCGTTTATGTTTTTTCCTCGGTAGACCTTTTCTGGAAAGCCCCATATGTATATATAGCTGATATCGTAAATGATAAGAAAATCAGTTGGAAATGATTTTTTTGCAACATGGCGGACTTATGGAGAATTGGCCGCTATAGACAGACAGAATACAGCTCGTAATTCGCGTCAAAAAAAAAAAAATAAAAAAAAAATATGTTTATACCCTTGAAGGGTATTATTTTTTCAGTAAGAAGTTTTTTTTTCTTGATCAGCATCAACAGCCGACTCGATCTAGCCATGTCCGTCTGTCCGTCTGCCTGTCTGTCCGTTTCTACGCAAAATAGTTCATCAGTTTTGAACCTATCTGACTGAAACTTTGCAGATAGTCTTCCATTTACTCTCACTCGTACATAAGTCGGAACTATATCATATAGCTGGCATACAAACGATCCGTTAATTTGTAGAAGACTAATTATAACATATCTTGATCAATTTTTGGCTATGAGGTTTTTATATAGTTGCAGATATTTAGATTTAATTTTATAAAAATCGGACTACTATATCATATAGCTGCCATAGGAACGGTCCAGAAATTTTTAGAAAAACTATAGCTTTGTCAGTTTTCGACATAACTTTTTCTACTTTGGAATACAAGCATTATATATTAGTTTAGAATTTTGTTTTAAAACGATCGGTAAATGTGGACGTAAATTATATTTTACTTTACACGTAAAAATGTAAAAAAGGTAAAACTGTAAAAATAATATTATGTTGAAAGTCATTCATTTTAAAATAGATAGGGATAGATTATAAATAATGCAATTGAAATCTGCAAGGGTATAAAAACTTCGGAGTGCCGAACTTAGCTTCATATCTTGTTCTTTCTCATTTTCCATATAAAATTTAGGTTTTATTTCGTGAGCAGATAGGCAAAGTAGTTAAAACAAAAAAATTAACTCTCAGCTAATTGCGGCGAAAGCTCTCTCTGCCCGTTTGTCGAAATCGCCATCAAATAGTTGTCGCCGGAGCGGTGATCGTGATATGATCAGATATATACAGTGTGGAATTTGCAGGTATACCAAAGCTAACCATAAACACCTAAGGCAAAAGCCCTGGTTAAACATATATATTGATATAAATACGGATAGGACCAGGGCAAAAAAAAAGAATGTTGATGTGCGTTTAGCCACTGAATGGGAAGCTTCACATATTGGTCCACAAGGTGGACGCCCAAGATCATGCGTGAGGGAGTTAATAATTCGACCCAATTCCCAATTGTTCAGAAAGAACACACAAATACGAATATCTGAGAGATAAGAGCCTGTCTATGTGTAAGCAATAAAAGAACACCAAATTGTTGCGTCTGGAATGCAGATGCCCTGCACTTTAGCAAATGTGTGCATACCTCACTCAGCTAGGTTCCTAGAACGCTTGGTGGGTTATATGACCTCCTACGAGTGGTCACCATTTGTTAAAGATTAAGACCATTGAAGGTTTCCCGCGTTCGGAGATATACCGATCCGTGGGTCTAGAGATAAGGAATTTCCATTTTCATGTTAGCTACCTAAGCTAGGATTTTAAGAAATAAATTTAGTTTGAAATATCAACTCAACAACGTCAGACGCTTGTTTCATTTACAGCCTCTCTAGACATTTTGGTCCTTCGACCGCTCTGCAACTTTCCCCCCGGTGGTAAGAGGTTCAGAGTTTTTAAACCAGCACATTAAAAATATTAAGTCTGCTAAAAATAAATATCTCTTGTGTCCTCCCACCCGTGGTAAGGAACAGAGAATAAAAATATAAACAAAAAGATACACGAGAATCTTTTATGTTTTAATAAAAAAAGCACCTTGTAGTAAGAAAGAACTAAAGGTAGCTTAGAAAAAAAACCGAAAAATTCGTAAGGCGTGCTTGAGGGCATAAACATCAGCATTAAAGTGTGCGTAAAAAAATAATAATATATATATTTTAACGCGACGGTTATTAAGTGCCAATTAAACGAAAAAGTTAAAAGAACAAGGCAAGGAGCCTGTAGTGAAAAAATTAAAAAAAAAACAAGGCAAGGAGCCTGTAGAAGTGAAAAAAAAAAGTTCAACAAAAAGTGAAAAATAAATATATATATATATATATATTCATATTATATATATATATATATTCATATATATATATATATAAATCATCTTTAACAAAGCCAACAAATACCAGCGAAAGAAAGCCGAACAGCAACAGCAGCAGCATCGTCATCGGCAATCCAGATAAGCGAGAATTACATAAAATACCTACCTATACAAATATAAATATATATTCTACAAATACACATATTCCTAAGTAAATACATAATATATATATAGAAATAATGATGTCAGACAAAACTTTAGAGTTGCTAAAGGCGCAGTCCGGAATCATTTTGGAAATTAGGCAGGTAGAGGTAAAAGTGGGATTATCAAAACAGGATATAATAAGGTTAGAAGAACTTCAGAAGCTATTCATAACAAATCATACGTTTCTTTTAAAGATCGGCGTTGTCGATCATGAATATTTTAACTCTAAACAGTACGACGTAATAATGATGGTCCTGGCTCAAATCAAATTAAGATTTGAAAAAGAATCTTCAAATGATAAGCCAGAAGTACAGATTGTATCCACAGCCAAAGTTTCCAAGTCCAAAAACGGGGAAAAAAATATAGAGTTGCCAGGGACTTCGAACGCTTCCGGAATAAAGCAGACATTCCAAAGTCTGGTAGGCAGATTAAAAGAATATTTAGATGAGACGACGACTCTCATAGACAGCAGCAAGATTTGCTGAGAATAAGGAAGAACAAAATTGAGTTTTTGTTTAGGAAGGTGCAGAACTTAATAGAACAGGTTAATACTTCTTCGAAAGTTCGGTATTCGAGGACGAGATTAGCGATATCGAGTTTGATACGCAAAACATTTTAACTGCGATTAACAATCGACTCAGCAGAGTTAATACGCATGCAGATGTGTCGACGGTGGTAAATTCGGAGGAATTACCAACCCTGCCTAAAATTCAGATTCCCACATTTTTTGGTGATTTCAAAGAATGGGATCTGTTTTATGAGCTGTTTACAGAGGTCATCCACACAAGAGAGGATTTAAGTCCCTCTCTAAAGTTTAATTATCTGAAGTCGGCATTAAAAGGAGAAGCTAGGAATGTTGTTACTCACTTATTGCTAGGCGCCGGAGAAAATTTCGAAGCCACTTGGGAGTTTTTGACCAAGCGGTATGAGAATAAAAGAAAAATATTCTCAGAGCACTTGAATAGGCTTATGGAGATGCCAAATTTAAATTTGGATTCAGATAAGCAGATTTAACAGTTTATTGACACTATTAATGAGTCAATATACATTATACAATTAAAGGCACACTTATCCGAAAAAGTCGATGCCGTTTTTGCGCACATATAACAACATCCCAAGCGGCCTCGTAATTTTCGGCGGTACCACATTTCGCGCTTCCCCTTTTAAAGCCGATTTTAAATAATTAAATTTTAAGGAGGTACTGAGACAAGCCCTTGAATGTATTAATTCAATAAACAATTCTTGAAAAATGTCCCACTCTTTGGAATCGCCGCCAAAGTTGGGCACCTCGATTTTTGGTAGGGTCGGTAAGTTCGGAATTTTACCGATACCCTCCAATTTCGAAACGACTTTCCTTCATCTGTTCATTTATCACAGATGATATATTTTGAAAATCAAATTCCAACTCGCTAAGGGTCAAATCGACATCTAGACTACATGCTCCTACTTTTATTTTTAGCTCGGAAATTTTTTTCCAGAGGAAATGAATTTTATTCTTCCTAATTCTTAAGGTCTCTCTTTTTTCATTCTAAATATCTATGTAGGTTTCCTCAAAATATGCCCTCAATTGGCTAACGTTTCGTTTAAAAATTGATTGGCATTGCGCTTCTTTTGAAGACCTATTTTGTTCGTAAGCGGCTCTAAGCTCCTTTAAAGAATTAAGTACCCTTTCATACCTTTTCTTCGTAAAGTATTCCTAATCTATGGGGCCTAGCTTTTCCAACATATTGTGGTTTGTTAAAAATTCATTCTCTAATTCATTTAAAAATTGCACATCCTCGTCTGTTATTCTTCTATTTCCATAGCTATTAACCATCTCCGCCTGCCTTTTCAGAAGGTTTGCAATTTGTTCGGACATATTTACTTAATATTTAAAAAATTATTTTCTTATTAATTTTTCTTATTTTTTGAGATTATAAATATAATATATCGAAAATATTCCTTATCTACTTTCCGCTGCTGAGTTGTTGCTGCTGCTGGGTGGTCGCCGCTGCCGATGTTGTATAGCTGGGGGATGATGTCGCTGCTGCTTTGGCCGTTGGGATGGCTCAATTTGGAATGCGTGGCTCAACTTTTAATTTTTTGAGCGCTACGCATTCGATTTTTTCCTCTTTTTAAAGATTTTTTTTTTAATTATTGTTAATGCACTTTAAATTTTTAATCTTACACAAGCACATTTACTACTGATGTTAATATGGCCTCAGTACGCCTTACCATATATTTTTATGGTATCACAGCAACCTTTAGCTATATTTCAAGACTAAATGGTGTGTATTTTAAAAACATAAAAGACTCTTGTCTATCTTTTTGTTTTATATTTATTCTCTGTTCCTTACAACGGGTGGGGGGAAACAAGAGATATTTATTTTAACAGCCTTAATTCCAAGATGCTGGTTTAAAACTATGAATCGCTTACCACAGGGGGGAAAGTTGCAGAGTGTCTCGAAGGACCAAAATGTAAAAACAGTGCTCAATAAAACACGTCATCGCTTGCTGACTTATAATTTCAAAACTGTTCAATTTTCATAAGTTCCTAGCTTAGGTAGCTAACATGAGTATTGCATATGCTTATCTCTAAATAGACCCACGCAGGGGCCATTTGTTCCTCTTATCCTAGAACGGCTCAAGATACAAGCGGGGAGTTGTCAATGCCCGATATGCATAGTTTTCGGGGATGAATCCACGCTTGTTCTTGTTACATTTTTTGGCATGCCTACATTGTCTTAGCCCCAAGCGGCGTTTATTTTTAAATGCAGCTACATACATATATGTTTAACACTGCGCTACTGCGGCGGTTCAATCATTTTACATAAGTTGCTTATATATGTTCATGTGTGAACATCTAGTTTACTTTAAAAGTAAAAAACATAATGAAAAGTATGATGGAATTATCGTAAAGGTCGCAATATAAATACAAATTCAAAATAATCTTCTGTTTTCTGTAACGATCGCGATGCGTGTTTTTTAGAAAAATTTTTCAAAGATTGCCTTTTAGAACATAAATAGTGCTAGTAAAATGCAATGATCGTATAAAAAAATGTTCATACATAAATGAAAAATACACCTTATTCCTTTTTTCACCGTACGAATATTACGATCGCCATCCTGGAAATGACCATATCTTCAAAGTTTCACGATGGTTGTTTGATTATTTCTTATCAAAAAAATCATTAAAAATGGCCGCTTACCCCCTTTAAAGCATGTTTAGTTGTTGTTGTTTTTGTTTTGTGTGATGAAAAGATAAGAAAAAGAAGTGCAAAAATAAAACAAATGAATGGAGAACAATGGGCCCAGTGAAATTTTTTGCTTGTAAATATTTTTGACTCCACAGGTTGGCGTCATCATCGCGGCAGCACTTTCGTCGGCGGGTTCCCCCATCAAAGTGCATTACATTGTTACTTGTCCCAATCTTCCGCTCTAATTAAAATGCCTTAACATATGCTCCGAGCTGCGTTTCAGTTCAAAGTATTTTTTTTTTCCTTTTTATTGCCTTGCCTATAAAGTAAATATATTCTTGATCAGCATCAACAGCCGACTCGATCTAGCCATGTCCGTCTGTCTGTCTGTCTGTCCGTTTCTACGCAAAATAGTTAATCAGTTTTGAACCTATCTGACTGAAACTTTGCAGATAGTCTTTCATTTACCCTCACTCGTACATAAGTCGGAACGCGCCAGATTGGTCAACTATATCATATAGCTGCCATACAAACGATCCGTAAATTTGTAGAAAAAAAATTATAACACATCTTTATCAATTTTTGGTTATGAGCTTTTTATATAGTTGCAGATATTCAGATTTAATTTTATAAAAATCGGACTTTTATATCATATAGCTGCCATACGAACGGTCCAAAAATTTTTAGAAAAACAATTAAAGCTTTGCCATTTTTTTTATTTATTTTATTTATTTATTTATTTCGCTAACAGACAGAATCCTTAACTGGCTACTTACTAAATTAATTAATTACAATAGAGGCTAAATATAAATACAATGCCTTTTTAACTAAATGTTTTGGAGTAGTTGGGTCCATTCGCATGTTAGGTGGCAATTTATTAATAAAGATTAAAGCTCTTCTAATGGGCTCATTTGAGGCATAGTTTGTTCTACAAACTGGAACAAAAAAGGGTTCAAAGGATCTTAAGTACCTACCCGGAACACAAAAATTGACAGAGCTCAACATAGTGGGACAGTCAGTTTTGCCAGAAATAAGGTCGAAAAGAGTAATTACAGAAGATACAGTTCTCCTAGCCTCTAACGATGACAAGTGCACAAGACTACATTTAGCGGGATAAGAGGGAACGGGATCATGGAAATTGAGGGAATAAAGGGCAAAAGACAAGAACTTTTTTTGGATGCGTTCAATTCTGTTTGAGTGTATGGATCCCGTAGGGTTCCAAATGAATGATGCGTATTCCAACTTGGCCCTGACAAATGTAAAAAAAAGGCTGAGTTTGGTGTAAGGGTCGGAAGTCTAACTTCTTATACTTTGAGATACAAGCATTTTATATTATTTCAGAGTTTTGTTTTTAATTTCATAAAAATCGGACGACTATATCATATAGCTGCCATACAAACGATCGGTTAATGTGGAGAAAAATTACATTTTGCTTTACATGTAAAAATTTTAAAAATTGTTGTTGTTTTAATTGTTCCGTGTAAGACTTTTCACCACTATTATTTTATATTCTTGTAGGGGGACCACCAAGCTAACCCCAGTATAAAAATATTTTATTTAATAATACGGGTTTGAGCTATGGTGCAATATTTTTTTTGCGTTTAAAAAGACAGGTATACAAACAAAAATTGCGGATGCTAAACGCAACTGGTTCTGCCAGATCTGTATATTGCTAATTAAAAACGAAAATTTTCCATGCTCTAAATTGAAACCCTATAATTTCTTCTTCAATATTAAAAGAGATGCACCACCCTCTTTGTGCTTAATTTCGGGACTAAAACATAGCAAAATTCATTATTTATAAGGTTTATTTTCATATTATTTATAGCTGGGACACAATAAAAAAGTAAACTGTATCAATCAGTAACTAAATAGAGCAGGTGTTAACAATAAAATTTTTATTTATTAAATCATATTAATTTTTACTTTTTCAAATCAGTGTAATCGTATTCGTATTATAAACTTTGAGCAAAACAACTAATACATATAGTCGTCTTTTTTTAAGCTTCTCGTGAAACCTCAAATTAATAAATTAGCTTCAGGAGATGAATCTGAAGAGCAACCAGACCAAGTCAAGAAGGTATATGCTGAAATTAAGGGTTACAGTTAAGCAAATTCCATTGACCTCCAATGCAATGGAATATTGGGATCAGAAACGCTACGAGGATCCAATATTATAATTCCATTAATTGCCATATTTGTAAGGGTAAATTAGGAAATCACAGAGAGAGAGAGATCATTATCATTTTACAGGTAGATTTCGAGGTGCAGCTCATAATGAGTGTATCCTCAAATTAAAAACAGGTAATTTTATTCCTGTTTTCTTTTACAACTTTTCGAAATCTGATGCTCATTTATAAGTTAAAGAGCTCGGGGAAACAGATGGAAAAATACGTGTAATTCCTACAAACAAGGAATTATATATTGCAGTTTCCAAAAATATTTCAGTTGGAAAAAAAACTTTAGAAATTCGATTTTTAGATTCTTTACGTTTTATGTCCTCTAGTCTAGATACTCTTGCATCAAATTTAAATGACGAACATTTTAATGTGTTGAGCTCTCAATACTCAAATAAAGAAGATTTTGCACTTCTTCGTAGAAAAGGTGTTTTTCCATATGATTATTTGGATTCACCTCAAAGACTTGAAGAATCTTCTCTCCCACCTCGGGAAAAGTTTTATAGTACTTTGTCAGAAATTGAATGTTCTGAGGCTGATTACATGCACGCATGTAAAGTATGGAATCATTTCAAGTGTCAATCACTTAAAGACTATCTGGAACTTTATATGAAAACTGATGTTTTATTGTTATCAGATGTTTTTCAAAATTTTAGGGGGATTTGTTTACAAATTCATGAGCTCGACCCTGCACATTATTTTACCATTCCGAGTTTGTCTTGGGATGCCATGCTAAAGACTACACAAATCACCCTAGAATTACTCCCTGATATTGATATGATCAGATATATACAGTGTGAAATTCAAGGGGGGTTAGTGCAAAGTAGTCACAGGTATACCAAAGCAAGCAATAAATATCTTGATGATTACGATCCTACCAAGGAGTCTGAATATCTAATATATGTCGATGCGAATAATTTGTATTGTTGGGCCATGTCAGAACCCCTCCCCTATGCCGAGTTTAAGTGGATAGAAGCAAACGAGATATAATCATTTAATCTTGAAAACATTAGTAAGTTGCATGTTATCTTAGAATATCCATTCTCGCTTCATGATTTACATAATGATCTACCATTCTGTCCAGCCAACAAGCTCCCCACCATCGATTCCAAAGCTAAAAAGCTGATACCGGATCTCCATGACAAGGAGAAGTATATTATACATTATAAGACCCTACAACAGTGTATAAAGAATGGTTTGAAGCTTAAAAAAATTCACTCCATCATTGAATTTTAGCAGAAGCCCTGGTTGAAAATATATATTGACAAAAATACGGAGCATAGGACCAGGGCAAAAAATACTTTTGAGAACGATTTTTCCAAGCCTTGAGAATAGTGAAAAGGATTTTGATATCCGTTTAGTCACATAATGAAAAGCCCCACCCATTGGTCCACAAGGTGGACGTCCAAGATCATGCGTGAGGGAGTTAATAAGTCGACCCCATTTCCATAGCGCAACAATTAATTAATTAATTAATTCTGAGAATTTTTTAAAGAGCATTTCGAGTTTTTTTTAATGTTTTTAAAATGTTTTCATTCACTATACAAATTTAATAATAATTCTTTTTTTTAACAGACGTGGATATTACTCTTTTCGATTGAAAATGAACTGAAAAATAAATCTTGATTTGATTACATATATACCATTTATCAGAAAACCTAATCTGACCTGATCAGTTAAATAGACCTATTAACCTGATTAGTTAAACAGATCTGGTAGCTGACCAGTTAAACAGACCTGATAGCTGATCAGTTAAATCAACCTGATAGTTGATTAGTTAAACAGACCTGCTAATAGCCGTTTATTTATTCAAAAAAAAAATAAAACGCTGAAATAAATTTTCCCAATTTTCAATAAAAAATTTTAAAATTTCATTTTCATAATTGATTTTATTTTTTACTAATACGCGGAAAAAACAAAACGCTGAAATAAAATTTTCCCCAATTCCCAATAAAAAAATTTTCAAATTTAATTTTCATAATTGATTTTATTGTTTTACTAATAGGCTGAAAAAAGAAGCTGAAATAAAATTTTCTGAAAAAAGCAGCTGAAATAAAATTTTCCCCAATTCCCAATAAAAATTTTTGTAATTTAATGTTCAAAATTTTTATTTATTTTTTTTTTTATTATTTTAACTACATTTTTATTTGGATATCAATATTTCCATCTGCCAATTTCATCATCCAATACTTTTTAATTGTGAAATATTCTAAAATTGTGTCTTCAATTACGTTATACCTCTCTGGGAGGTAAACGTTATGTGAATACAACTCGACTTTTATATTCGACCCAAATTTTCCCTTTACCCGTTTTGCAGAATGAATCTCAAAACGGATATTAATTGGGAGTTGGTTGAAATCGAACTTGCTTTTAACTCTACACGAGTAAAAAGCAAGCATAAGTGGGTCCTCCTCGATGCCCTTTAAAAGGGCGTCCAAAGTTGGATACCGATGTAATAGAGGAGTTCGAGGAGGAGGTGTTAGATGTCATACTTTCGCTAGTGGTGGTGTTGGAGGTGGTGCTGTTGACAGAATTCATCTTGTTGCTGCTCGTGCTGTTGCTGTTGCTGCTGGTGCTGTTGCTGCTGGTGCTGTTGGAGCTGATGCTGTTGCTGTTGCTGCTGTTGGTGGTGATCGCTGAATGATATTTTCCTCTAGGAAGTTCCTGAATTTATACCCAACCAAGGATCACATTTATGTCTGTGTGTGTGTGTGTGTGTGTGTCTATGCTTGTTCAACAGCTACAAAAAAGCGATAGAACACCCACAGGCTGTTGAGTGTAGGGTAATAAAAAAAAAGGACGTCTCGATACACTAAAGCACC